>VSMD01063208.1:0-44216 GCA_008750895.1 Mirza zaza | reverse complement strand
AGAGGAGAAAACCAGGAGGAGGAGGAAAAGGAACTGTTGCTGATATACTTGTCTGATCAACATTCAGAAGCACATAGCTCAAGAACAAACCCATATACATAGGTAAAAAGAAAAGGGATGCTAAAAGATCTGCTGTGAATCAGTGGCTTTGCAACATGCCTGCCTGGTGGGAGCAGTTTTTCAATTCTGTATTTGGCCATGCAGCCATGGAATGAGTGCTTCACAGTCAGAGGGGCTGAGTGTTTTTTCCCTGATTTAGTCACATTCACACAAATATAACTTTAATAAAACAAATTTAAAGCCCCAAAGTTTTCACTGGAAAATACCACACTGTTTAAAATGTAGAAGTTCCCATTTTGACACCATTTTTCTCTCCTCCACCATCCTCATCATCATGTGTATCATTTACTGAATACATGCTAAGTGCTAGACACTGTGCTTAGCACTATGCTTCCAGTATCTCATTTAATCCTGAAAATAATCCTGTGTTATAAGCATAATAGTATTATATCCTGTTTACAGACAAGGAAACTGAAGTTTAGAAAGATTAGGTAAATAATTTCATGGTCTAATGTGGCATAAATACATTTTAAAAACTCAGTTTCCCTAAGGAAACCAAAATAACAAACCAACCAAAAAAAATCAAACAAACAAAAACTTCCCAGGGACATTCTTAGAATCATTTAGGTCCAGTACATGAAAAAGAAATTACATATATATTTAATCACATCTGTTTCTGATATTGTGGTAACTTCATTCAGCTTCCTGAACTTTCTTATCTAAATTGTTTTTATCCTGTTCTATTCTTTACTTTCTGTTCCATAATGCACAAAAGTATGCTGTCCTCTAAAACTACAGAGAAAGGAAAACCCTCATACTCTCTCACTTCCAAAGCTAATTCCATGTTCAGGGAATGTTATGACTTCTGTGAAAACATGATCCAGACAGTACAAAGATTTAATGAAAATCTATAGAATTTGAATCCAAAAGAATCTATATTGAGATCAGGAAGGTGAGGATCAGAGGTAACGCAACTTGTCAAAAACTGTGCATGTATCACAGTTAATTGAACTATCTGACCTAGAGCTTAGGTCGCCGGGCTTCCCATTTTCTGCTATATGTAAAGTACTCACTCTTGCAAAATAGTACATAGAGCATTTACATGTATTTTTCATAACAATAATAGAATAAGCATCCATGTAGTTACCACCTAGGTTAATAAATATCCCCCTGTGTGTCCCTCCTCCATCAAATTTTCTACAATACTTCCCCAGAGGTAAGCATTATCCTGAATTTTAGATTATTTGCTGATATTATAATTTTATCATCTATATAAATCTCTAAACAATATATTGTTTGTTGTTTAGCTTTGAATATATGTGTATGTGTGTATATATACATAATATATATATAAATGGAAACACACTGTATGCTATATTCTGTGACATGATTCTTTACCTAAACATATATAATGTTTAGAGTTTATTCATATTGAGGAATATATCATTTATTAGGATAGACACTAAACTACAATAACAAAAAAAATATATAGTGGCTTAAGTAAGACAAAGTTAACTTCCCTTTCAGGTAACTGTTTTGAGGATGGCATTGCAAGTGGGAGGCTGATTCTACTCTACACGGTTATGCAGGACTCAGAGTGCATCCACCTGGTTGCTGCATCTCCCCCGAGAGCAATGGCTATGTCTGCCTGGCCAAAGCTGGGTTCTGGGCATGTCCATATTTCATCCCAAGGAAGAGAAAGGAAAGCATTCTAGACCAGGAAATTTGGGGATCTCATTATAAAAGCAACGTTAAAGAAATACATGTCACTTTTACTCACAATTCTTTGGCAGAAACTTGGTTGTACAGATGGGCTTAGCTTCATTGGAGGCTGGGAAACAGAGTCTCTAGCTGGGAAGCATGTGCCTAGGATTTAGGGGAACAGTTTGTTAAGTTTCACTCATGTATAGTATTTTCATATATAAATGTAAGCACTATTTGTGTCACTGTGACATTTGAATTTATTTTATCATGTTGCTACAGACAGTCCCTTTGTTCTCATTTTCCCCCATTCTTCATTGCTTTATCTCAAAACAATTGAAAGGTTTCATTTGTTTTGTTGTGTTTGCTTTTTCATTTTCTAATTCAATTTCCCCATCATCGCTATCACATGTTTGGAAGTTATATGTTCTCTGCCTAATAATGTAGTGGTTATCAAAGCTATTTTAACACAAATATTCATTGAGATCCAAAGATGCATTTTCTTTACGCTCCTCCTGAAATTAGAAGGCCTTTAGTTGCTTTTGGCTTACATACTACTGTACTCCAATAATTTAAAGAAGTCCTAAACTTCTACCCAAAAAATGAAATATTATGTTTCATAGCTTTAGGCGATCAACATTGTTTAGTTGTACATAGCTATTTGCCAATATCTAGGTCCATCATTCCTTCTTACATCAGACTTTCTATCTTACATCATTGTTTTCTACTTTAAATATAAATACCTTAGAAATGGTTTATTGGTTGTAAACTCTCTCAGATTATGTTTATTTGACATGTTTTTATTTTACCCTAAATTTGGAAAGATAGCTTCACTAGGTATAGAATCATAGACAGAGAATTTTTTTTGTTTTTCTTTTGTTTTACTTTTTCTTTTCTTTTCTTTTTTTTTTTTTTTTTTTTTTTTTTTTGAGACAGGGTTTTGCTCTGTCACTCAGACTGGAATGCATTAGAGGGATCATAGCTCACTATAATCTTGAACTCCCGGGCTCCAGCAATCCTTCTTCCTCGGCCTCCTTTGTAGGGGGCACTATAGGCATGTGCCACCATGTCCAGCTAATTTTTAAATTTTTTGTTAAGAGATGGGGTCTTGCTATGTTGTTCAGGCTGGTTTCCAACTCCTGGCCTCAAGGGATCCTTCTGCCTTGGCTTCACAATGTGCTGAGATTATAGGCATGAGCCACCATGCCTGGCCAAGTTTTTCTCTTCATTGTCTCTTTTGGCTTCTATTGTTTTCATGGAGAAGTCAACTATCCATCTAATCTCTTCTCCTTATAATTAGATCTTTCTCTTTAGCTGTCCTTAAGATCTCTTTATCATTGGCTTTTTAGTTTCTCCTATTTGGATTTAGACTTCATTTTGTTTGTTTGTTTTTTTCATTAGATGTAATGGGCTTCCTGTATCTTCAGTTGGTCTCTTTCAACACATCAAGCCATTATATATTAAAATATTTTTCTATTCCATTCTATCCTTTCTGAAATTTCAGTTAGGTAAATATTAAACTTCCTTATTCTATCATATTTTTTTAACATCTCTTTCATATTTTTTTTTTCATTTTTCATCTGTCTGGATTGCTTTTTGAATAATTGATTTGGATTTATCTTCCAACACACTAATTCCTTCTTTACCTAGTTTAAGTAGTTGTTTAATCCATCCTTCAAGGTTTTATTTTTTTTTGAGGCAGAGTCTCGCTTTGTTGCCCAGGCTAGAGTGAGTGCCATGGAGTCAGCCTGGCTCACAGCAACTTCAAACTCCTGGGCTCAAGCAATCCTGCTGCCTATACCTCCCCAGTAGCTGGGACTACAGGCATGCGCCACCATGCCCGGCTAATTTTTTCTACATATATTAGTTGACCAATTAATTTCTTTATATTTTTTTTAGTAGAGACGGGGTCTCGCTCTTGCTCAAGCTGGTTTCGAACTCCTGACCTCGAGCAATCCACCCGCTTCGGCCTCCCAGAGTGCTAGGATTACAGGCATGATCTAGTGCGCCTGGCCAGGGTTTTAATATCAATTGTTATTGTGATTCTAATTTTTAGAAGTTCTATTTGGTTCCTATTCAAATCTTCTTGTTTATTTCCTATAGTTTAATATCTCCTACTTGTGTTTTCAAGCTCTATTTTATTTAAGCATATGAAACATTTATTTTATAGCTGTTAATTCTGATATTTGAGCACTTTATAGGTTTTTACAAAATCAAGACTCTTCTAATATTCAACTCTTGTGCTGTCTCTTGTTTCTGCTGGTTCTCACGGATGGGTGTGTGTGTGTGTGTGTTTGTGTTTGTGTGTGTGTTTACACATGCTCACACTTTTTAATACAAATTTGTCAGTGGAGATTTCTTGAGGCTTAGTTTAAAACTGAGCTCTTCCAGAGGGAATTTGGATTTATTTCTGCCATTTCCCTGATTGAAGAGGGGAAAATGTAAAATAAAATGGGGGAACTACAAGCTCAAGATTATTTTAAATTAAATTAGCCCTTCTTTTTTCAGATCATACATGTAACATGACTTTTCACCAAAAAAGTGCATGAGGACTGGCTTTTGGCTATACGTTCTTGGTGACATTCCCCGCGCACCCCTGGCCCCCAGCGTCAAGTTTGAGAAGGCCAAATTTCTTTGCTATGTCTGTCTGAAAGGCAGGGTTTATTTCCCATTCATACTTAAGCCTTATTCACAGATCTCCTATTAAATTCCCCCACTTAGTGGGCTTACAATTTATTTTCTATACCTTGTACCCCCTGCAGCAATCAAAGTTGAAATTTTCAAAGTCCCCAGCGTTCACCAGAGAGACCTTCAAGGTAAAACCCAGCTTTGGTGCTTGTTTATATCCCAGGATCCTACTTTTCTCTATGTTTAAAATCTGTGCATTTAGTTCATTCATGACTTCTCAGAGATACAGGGTTTTTTTTTTTTCATATTTTACACAGAATTTTAGCATTTTAAGGTACTCAAGTTCTTCAAGATATTTAACTTGTCACAATGCTAGAGAGGTAAGTTGACTCTACTATTTTCTTTCTAAGATGCCTCTGAGGTTGCAATTTTACATTTAAAAAAAAAATGGCTCTTGTAAAATAGGAGTGACCATAGCACATTCCTGAGGAAACACAAAAACAACACAAAAAATATCCTTGCTTTCAACTGACCTTCTACCCCTCCTTGCTGTGCTTTCACATAGCTAAAGTAAATCCACAAAATGCAAATGGCACTTCTTGAACACAACAATGGAAGATAACTCTGTGCTAAGCTTGCATTCAGAATACATCTTCTCTACTTGTGGCAAATAAAATCAGACACATTGATTATTCCAACTTTTGAGATATTCAGAAGATATGCAGTACTAATCAAGTTATTTTTTTGCCTATATTTTCTTTTTTTTTTAACTGACTCTTTAACCACTTTATTTACCATTCTGAATTTTTTTAACATTAATTTTTTGTGATATTTTTACAAAGGCAACTCAGCTCTGAGTTATTTCCTGATGAAGATATTGTGGTTTTAACATAGTAATTAAAAACAAACAAAAATTAAAGATAATTTTTCATATTTTATAATTGTATATTATAGAACTACGTTTTCAGAAATGCTGAAAATGATTGATTCAAAAGATCCAGCTTATTTTAATTGGCTAGATATTAATTTAAAACATTTAAGACAAGCAATAGATTACTAATTACACTCTTGAATGGCTTCAAAACTCACACATTTATATAATCAAATGCTTTTTCAAAATTACCAGTCTTGCATTTCTGATCTTTTCTTCATGTCTTTCACGTTTTCCAAATTGTTTTATCTTTGGACTCTATTATCTGAAAAATGTCATTACACTTACCTAAATCTTTATTTCATAATGATTGTTGGGATAATTTTTAAAAATATACATAACTGAGTGTTCATAATCATCCTAATGATTTGACATGTCAAATGCAGTTTCATTGTGTTATTTATTCATGTGTAATTGACATAATTCCCAGTGTTACTCAGACCTCTTAGATCTAGAAAAGATTTTCTGGAATCCTCCTGTCTATATCCTATAAAAATTCCAATCCCTTGCCTAAGTGCCAGTGCTGAGAAAAAGAAAATTGAGTTTATCTCCATTCTTTGACCATCTCTTCACCTCTCACCTTCTTCCCCTTGGGATCTTAGTGAGAGAAGACAATACATTTGGGAACCAGGACATTAAGGATTCCCTTCTGCTCAGAGGTACTAATGGAATGAAATAGTAAAGTACATGTTTCAAAGAAATGAGGTAGACATGGACTGAGCAAGAGTCATACTTTCAAGACTGATTTGGAACTAGAACCCACATGCTTGTTCCTAGTTTTTATTCATCCATTACCTCATGAGGCCTGTATAATCAAGTGTTTCCATTTGCAACAAAGGTAAAGAAGGAGGAAAAAGAAAAGAAGGGGGGAAAAAAGCAGCAGTTATGACCAAACTTCAAGTAAAACTGTGATTTAATACCTGGAAATTTTTAGTCATCAGAAATTGGTGAGCAAATTTTTTTCCCTTTAAAACTCACCATCTATGCAGTTACTGGCTGCTTCTTTTTCTACCTATGGCTGACCCTGGGGGAATAGAGAAGGGAGAAATGCTGTTGCCACAGTTTATAGTATCCCGCTCTTCTAACTCATGTAGAACATAGTCTATACATTCCATTTTATTTTTTGCCAAGTCAGTAAGTGTCCTTAGTAAGTGGAATTCTATAAACTTTTCCAACGTCAGCAGTAGCTGTTTGGAAAAACACAGTACCAGCATCTTTTGTAAGATCTGGCCCTAGCCTTCTTTCCTTCTTTATAGTCTTATTTGCCATTCATTAGGCTCAGCTGCCTATGTCCTAGCCAAAATGAAACTCTAAATACTAGTTTACTCAGCTTAGAACACCCTCTTCTTCTCTGCCATCTTTGCTGGTCATTTAAAGCCCAGAACTAATATCACTAGGCTTTATGAATGAATAAGAAGTGACAGACACTGGATCAGCTAATAGGGGGTATTTTGTATGGGAAGAATGATTTTCACTTCCAGAATTTTCTAACACTTGATTGAAATTTCTCCATACCATGTAAAACTGTTTACTTATATTGTTATTGTGAACTTATTGCTTATTAGCTCCACTAGACTAGGTGGATATAAAAGGATATAAAATATGAGCACTATCTTAATAACTTATTTCTAAGGCATAATTTCTGAATGCCAATAAATGGCTAGTTCTACTGGGATGGATTAAGGCTTTGAGAGAAGCTCAGCATGTGAACCTTTCTGTGGCCCTGTGGTATATTCAATTCAAAGTCTTCAGGCCCAATGAACATGAAATCTACCTCAAGTCCCACCTGATCTTTCCTGTCATCTCTGTCATTTTTGGATTTTGTTTCTGAGACAGAGTCTCACTTTGTTGCCCAGGCTAGAGTGAGTGCCGTGGCATCAGCCTGGCTCACAGCAACCTCAAACTTCTGGGCTCAAGCAATCCTGCTGCCTCAGCCTCCCGAGTAGCTGGGACTACAGGCGTGGGTCACCATGCCTGGCTAATTTTTTGTATATATATTAGGTGACCAATTAATTTCTTTCTATTTATAGTAGAGACAGTGTCTCGCTCTTGCTCAAGCTGGTTTCGAACTCCTGACCTCGAGCAATCCACCCTCCTCGGCCTCCCAGAGTGCTAGAATTACAGGCGTGAGCCACCGCACCCCTCCTCTTTTGGATTTTTAACTGACAATATGGCTGCCCAGAATGAAGATTACATATCCCAGCTTCCCTTGCAAAAAGTGTGCCATGTGACTGCATTCTGACCAATGGCAAGTGAACAGAAAAGCACTGTGGGACTTCTGGGCCATGTCCTTAAAATGAAGGTGTGTGCCTTCCCCTTGTTCTTTCCTCCTTAAATGGCTGGGATCCAGACACATGCTGACCGCAAGTGAGGAGTACTAGAAAGGAACCTGGACTTCTAAGGACTGTGTACTACACCAGAACTTCCATATCAGCCTCAATTTTAAGAAGCGCAATAAAGTAATTTTTATCCTACTTAAGTTATTGTAAGTTTGTTTTTTCTTACAGTACCCAGTCTTATACCCCAGCTAATACAAGCCCTCAGAGACTGAGCCACAGATAACTTTTCCTCAAACAAAATCCCGTGATTATGTGCATGTGGAGGTAGGACTACTCTGGAGGCCTCCCTTCACTTCAGGATCTTTCATGTGACACTGTCACCCTGGGGCTCTGGGCACAGTGGTCCTTTCATCCCCCAACCAGTTCCAGAATGAGTGAATTTTCTTATCAGGGAACTTTGGTGTTACATTACATTACAAAAGGCCATTTAAAAAATAAACAGTGACCTTTGAGCTGCGATTCCTTTGGTTTGAAGCTATTAAGAATTCATTTATGATTAGAACGTATCCACCAACTGTGGGAGAGCCACTAATGAATAGGGAGGCAAATTCACAAACTGTGAAGATTGTATTTGGGTGGATAATCGCAGCTGTGATATTGAGGTTTTATTTTGTAATTACATCCAACTTCTTGAAGATTAAAATAATTTCATCCACCTCCTATCCTTTCTCTTTTTCAAATCTTTTTTGTCCAGCTCGCATACTGAGTTTAGTGGCTGGCACACCTTTGATTCCAACCCCCAGTCCTGCAGTCATATGTGGTAGGGAGGTTGGGATGCTCATTCTGAGATGTACAGAGAGAATGAGGGAAAACTAGATGCTTCTGTGTCACCCCATTGCAACCTGGGATGAAAAGAAGACATTTTCTCTTTTTTTCGTGCCCAAGCCAAAAGAGGTGAAGTGACACGGCTCTGGGAGGGAGTGGAGCAAGCTCTGGACCTAAACCAGGAAAGCCACAGACATGGCCCACGCCCACACAGCCACCTGGCCATGCTCAATTAGGACGTGATGGGTGACATCTTTGGTAAATTGGGTGGTGTGAGGGGCTCTCCCAGGGTCTTGTAAACTGGCTTTGCCCTTCATGCGATGTACCAAGGAGTAAAGTATAGAATTTCCATTACATTAGGCTAGCCATCACCCTCATCCTTGACTTGAATATTATCAAAAATTTAACAAGCTCTTGAGCAAGTGATCCTCTCCTAGGATAATAAAACCTCTGCTTTGCTGAACAATTTCAATGCACCAGGCAGTTTACACACATAATTTCCACTAATTCTCAAAATAAGCCCTCTGAGATGAACAATATTCCTCTTCCTAGGTAACAAGGGAAGAACTGAGGCTGAAAGAAAGTTAAGCTACTTTAAGTAACTCTCCCAGCGTCTAATGCATGGTAGAGCCTATATTTGAGCCAGATCCTCCAGCATCAATCAGTGAACAGACTCAGACACCACAATGTCTAATGCAGTGTGTTTTATTTGCTCTTATTTAACCAATATTTACAGAGGGCCTATATGAGCTGGACACTCTTATAAGCACTTTTACATATTCACTCATTTACTCATGTTAACAACCCTCACTAAGATTTGTCCCATTTATGGATGATGAAATATTCAGAGAGAAGTTAACTTACTTTCCCTATTCAGAAAGTGAAGAGTGGCTGGATTTTTGAGACCAGATTAAGACCTGGAAGAGAAAGTATCATGTGCATGAAGCATAAGGCATCCCTAAGTATAGAACACAATGCAATGATAAGCTGCTATTAGCCACTATTCGCAGAAGGAAATGCAGCCATGCATCGTTTAATGATGATATATGCTGAGAAACATGTTATTAGGCTATTTCATTGTCTTGCAAATATCATATTGTACTTACACACACCTTGATGGATAGCCTACTACACACCTAGACTATATGGCACAGCCTATTGCTCCTTGGTTATAAACATGTACAGCATGTTACTGGACTGAATACTGTAGGAACTGCAGCACGATGGTAAATATTTGTGTATTTAAACATATCTAGACATAGAAAGAATACAGTAAAAATACAATATTATTATCTTATTGGACCACCGCCATGTGTAGCATTCATTGTTGACCAAAAGGTCATTATGTAGTACATGCTTGTACACTGGCACCAGAATGAAATGCATTCCCCAAACGAAGTTGACAAGGAGGATGCTGGATGGATAAGGACACAGTTTCTGGCATTTGGGAAGTGAATCACTTTTAACAAGCCATGGTTATTTTTAGGGGAATAAAAGGACAATTCTTAAGCACTTACTCTTTTCCAGGCACTCTGTTTGGTGTTTTTCTCACTTGTAAGGTAGAAATTAAGATCATCCTCATTTGATAGGGGCTTAAAGAGGACTGAGAACCTCACCTGCCATCAGCCAGCTCCTCTGTGGTGGGCTGGAGCCACACCTGCTGGGTTTGGAAGTCCCGCTCCTTATACCATTGTGTCATGCTGTCTTCTTATGACGGGAGAAGACCTTTTCCTGGGGAATGGCTGGTTACTAGAGTAGGAATACCTCCAGTTCAGTGATCTTATTTGTGCTAGCTTTCTGTTATGTGACTAATGTCCCCCTAGATATTCAAGTAATTGTCATAGGCCATTGCCATCCCAATACGCTGCTCACTTCTCCTGCCTACATCATGGCTCAACATCCCATGGATGGTGGGTCTGACACCTGACTCCTAACCCTGCTCAGGTGGATGATGCAGGTAGCTCTAGTCCTGCATAGCCAGCCACCGATTCTCCCCTCTATCTGTCCATCTCATCTTGAACACAGTCCCTAAGGCTTGACAGGAGCAGCCACAACCTCCTCACCAGGGTCACCTTCTGATATAATCTCACCGTCCTTCCTGAGACAGTGTTTTATCTTTTAGAAATAGCATACAATATTTTTTTAAGTGTGTTACTACAACTCTGGAACTTAGCATAGAGGTAGTTTGGCAGAAATGGAGAAAGCATAGACCAAAACTTGGAAGGTTGTTCCAAAAACTAAGAAGGAAAAGGAAAGGACCAAGACTAGCCAAACCAATTTCAAAGAACAATAGAGAAAGCAAATAAGTGCAGCATAAAATATCAAAAATTCACAAGATTTTAAACAATAGGGTATATAAAGAAACCAATGGCAGAGAGGAGAGATCAGCCCCAGGCCACACATACATGGTGACCGGGCAAGTGACAGAGCTGCATTCTATGCAATGAGGAGGGTGACTGGTCAGAACTAAAACAGCCACGAAAATAAAATCCAAATTGACTAAAGTCCTTAGTGTAAAAAGCAAAACTTTAAAACTTTTAGAAGAAAATATGAGATTATCTATCTGATGCTGACATACAAAAAAAAAATATCTTAAGTAAGCACAAAAAGTGAAAATACTGAAGAAGGAAATTATAAATCTGACTACATTGAAATAGAAAACTTCTATGAATAAAATAAAAAGACAAAGAGAAGACAAAGAGAAGACAAACTGGAAACTCATTCGCAACCCACATAAATAACAAAGAATTGATAATAAGAGCATATTAAAGAATCCACAGAAATCAATAAAAGACAAATAAATGGCCCAAAGAAATTTGGGAAATGAATATGGTTAGGAAGGTTAGAGAAGAGGAAACTTGGATGGCCCATAAATAGAAGAAAATGTGCTCAATTTCACTAAGGAACTAAAAAAAACCAAAACCCATATCATACTCATTGCAATGGCAAAAATTTAAAAGTCTGAAAATTCCAAGTTCTGAAGAATTGCGTGAAAGTGGGAAATTGCGTGCATTGTCAATGGGAACATAAATTGAAACTGCCATTTTGAGAACAATTTACTGATCTCTAGTAACACATAGATGCATATAAGCAGGCACTCTGTGATTTTCTTTCGAGATATAGGGCCTAGACAAATGCTTGGAATACACTAAAAAATAGTGTGTGCGGATCTTCTCTTCAGTGTTGTATATAATAGACAAAAATTAGGAATAACATAAACATCTATCGATAGGAGAATGAATAAATATTAATAAACTGTACTATAGTCACATATGGAATAATCTGGAATAGTCGAGATAAAGGAACCCAAAGCTACATGCATCTCCAGAAATAAATCCCGACATAAAATACTGAGTGGAAATGTAAACTGCAGAAGACTACATTCCTCTCATTTAAATTAAAGGTATTCAAAATAATACTATATGCTGTTTTCCAATACATGTAAACATAATAAAATACTGGCAGTTAGATGGAAAAGTACACACTACCTTTAGGGTAGCAGTTACCCTTGCAGAGGGAAGAAGAAAGAGGAATGGAATCTGGAAGTGTTAAAGGTGCTTTTAAATCTGTATTTTATTGAAAGAAGCTAATAAAATTCTATTTTATTGAAGGAAGCTAATACAGAAAATGTTAATATTTCTTAGATACGAGTGGCTGATATAAACAAATTGCATAGCTATATAAACATATATAGATATAAAGTGAAAGATATGAAATAGTCTCTGGAAAGGCTTTGGGGTCAATAGTCCTGGGCTAGGACACTGGCTCTACCTTTTTATCTGTATATCCTGGGTCAGTTATTTCACAAGAATAACCTCAGTTCTCTTTTCTTTAATAATATATAATTCAAAGTGTTGTTCTAAAGATTAAATTAAAATATACGTAGCATAAAATATATATAGCACATTAATATGATACCTGGCACAGAGTAGATATCAATGAAATGCTATTATTTTTATTTCTTCAATAAATATCTACATCTTGTGTATTGCCAAGCTTGTAAAAATAAATTACCTAGAGTCACATTTATAACGTTTCATCAATAACTTTAACATCATATGCAATAGAATTGAATGGCACTCTTTTGACAATTTATAGATGTGATTCCAAAATGGGCCCACAGCATTTCTCATTTGGAAATTCCTTTTAAGAAAAAAGTATTATAAAGCAGTGATGGCCAATAGAACATTTTGTGATGATGGAAATGTTTTCTGTGTTCCCCAAAACAGTAGCTGCTATCCATAGGTGGGCTATTAAACACTTAAAATGTGGCTAATGAGATTAAGAAACTGAATTTTCATCTTATTTAATCTTAAGGAATGTACATTTAAATCGCTGCATGGGGCTCGTGGCTACCATCTTGGAAAATACAGATGCAAATTAATAAAATGCATTTTCAAGAAGGACATACTCAGCACCTACTACATAGAAAGCACAGTGTTGGGTGATACAGAAAAAACATGGGGTAGTTTGTGCCCTCAAATTTATAATTCATGAAAGGAAAATAGACATACATGAACATTTAAATAGAATAAGAAGGCGGCAGTGACTGAGCTAAAGTGAGTGGAAACTAAGGGTACGTGGCAAATATTTTAGATCACCCCAGGTATCTATAACAAAGGAGGGCTCCCCGGCTCTGGCACTGTAATGAGGACTTACAAGCTGAATACTTTTTGTAGGACTGGACAGCAAAGGAAAGACAGTCCTGACACCTAGCTAAGTTTAAGCAGAATGAAAATTTGAGTTAACTAAGCTGGTGGAGACATGTCTGGTAAACAATATGTGCCCGTGAAGGAATTTAGACTTAGTATGGATTTTCTTTTTGTGCCCACATCCCTAGTCTTATTTCTTATCATTGCCCACCTTGTATCCTCTTCCCAGCAGCTATGAGCTACATTTAGCTCACCTGTATGTACCACCTGCATGCATTAACTGATAATGCTTCTTGCCAATACACAATGGTTTGCTTGCCTCTTCCATGGTGTTGGGTGGGCAACTTCTCACCCTGTGACTCAGTTCAAGCATTGCTTTCTCTGAGAAGGCCTCTTCTGACCTCCCACTCCTACTGGGGGCATATTAGATGTCTCCTCCGTGTTTTCAAAAGACCCCATGCACATTTATGCCATTGACCTTATTACATGCTCTTATAATTAAGTCTATACTCCCTAACTGATCAAGAACTCCTTGAAAACAGGGACTACATCACATTTGTACTTTTTATCCCTAGCTTTTATTATATTCTGCATGAATAAATGAGTGACTTTGTCATATAAGTAATGAAGACTATCCCAAAGATTGTTAAACATGGATGTGACATGATCTTTGTGGCATTTTAGGAAGTAAAATTTGCTAATAATATACAATCTGGATACATCTGCCTAAAACCAAGCATCATGTTTTGGGATCAGTGATGATAAGGTACCAGGAGTATTTTGAATAAATATTAATGTGATTTTTAAATTTTTCATATGATCTTGCTAGCATGACCTCCTCCCAGATAGTCCACATGGCCATGGCCTTCTGGCTTCCATCAGGTCTTATTTAAATGTCATGTTTAAAGCAAAGTCCAGAACTCCATCTGTACGGCTTATCATTCTCTCTTGCTTTATTTTCCTTCATACCACATATCAACACCCCACATATTTATTTTACTTATTCATTTGATTTATTGCCTGTCACACCCCACGAGAAGGACAGCTCCTTGGAATCGGAAATTTATTCTGCTTTCTTTACTACTGTATCCCTAGCACCTAAAACACTATCTGATACCTGGCCTCGTGTATGTAGGGGGTATGTGTGTGTGGAATAAATAGGTACTTTTCTGTTTCTGGCATTCAAAATAAGATTTACAGTAAGACAATAGGTTCTGATGCCAGGCTTTGTTACAAAATATTTATCTAAAGGTTAAATCAATTTTGTATATCAAGAAGAAAACCTAGAGGACTCCAATCTTAAAATGTGTCCCATAGTGTATCTAAGATGCCCTTTCCATCTGCAACAACCAGCCAGAGGACTGTCGCCAAAATAGAAGGTGGGTGTGCTATGAAGCAAAGACAAGTCCAACCAGCCTTTTGTAGTTCCTGGGGACTGAGTCAGTGGCTAGGGCAGAAGGGCCCTGATCTCCTCTCTCCAGACCTTAACTCTGGGATCAGGAGCAGTTTTAGATAAATAGATGAAAAAGTCAAGAGCAAAGAACCCTAGAAAATATTCTATTGCAAATTAGCACTGCCTCATCTTGGCAAGGAGTAGGTGAGGGGACATGGTGACATCAAAAATAACATCATCTTTGATGTCACCATGTCCCCTCACCTACTCCTTAATGTCACCATGTCCCCTCATCTACACTTAGTCATCTTCTTCTGATGACCATATGGGTCATCAGAAGAATGGCCTGTGTTTAACCCATATGGTCATCAGAAGAATGGCCTGTGTTTAACTTTCTGGAACCGTTCCACTCTTGGGTCTGGTGTCGTGTGGGCAGGGTTTGGGGTCTCCCACCAGCATGTGAGGGGCCACAGCAAACAGTTGAATTCAGAAGTAACAGTCTTCACTGAGGACGAGGGGAGAGGGAACAGCATGTCAGGACTGCACACAGGTGGAAGGGGAATGTGGCTGAGACTCAAAGGACTACAAAGAATCCAAGTGAGGCCAACTGGCAGAGAAAGGCTACTGAACTCAACAACAGAGAAAGAGTAAACACATCAAAAGTTGTACCAGCCAGGAATGCTGGCAGGGATCAGGCAGACAAGAATATCACTCAGCGAACAGAGCAACCTCAAGGTCACGTAAGACATGTTTGAGAGCATTTGGGGAGCAAATCATGGAAATTTGGAGTCTTTGCATTTTTACCTGCAAGCTAAAAAAAACTAAAAGGACAGTTTTACCTCCAGCAGACTCAGGTTACCAAGTTAATACAGCCCTACTACTTAGCAGGAGGGTGATCATAAGAAAAACCCATCAGTTATAGATTAGGCGTGGAAACTGCATCTTCTTTGCACATCTGAGCATCCCATGGATATCGACTGAACAAGATAGTCTTTGCACAAAGACAGAGGCCTGTGAAAGTTAAATGGATGCTAGAGGGCAAAATCCAGAGAATTTTCACAAAGTTGAATTCTTCTTGGCCTTTAGAACACCCCCTAGGTAGACCACCAAGTTGTGCAGCAACTGTTCTGCTTCATACAAATAATATGAAAAGATCTTGAGGCAGTTTCCTTGGGGATTTTAGAATAGCACACTATAATTCACAGTTATATTCCATTATCTAGTTCACCAGCAGGTTCTCCATATATAATTTTATGTCATCTTTACAGAACAGCCTGTGGTTGTTACCAACCCCATTTGACAGATAAAAAAAGCTGAGCCCACAGGCTCTTAAATTGCAGGGCTGTGTGTCTGGATTCCCCAGACTATTCTGTGCTGCGTAAGTTACTGACAGTTCTCGTTTCAGAACTTGGAGAGTTTCAACTCCTCACAGAGTTTTTTCTCCAGTCACTGATGTGGGAACCTCTTGTTCCCAGAAAGCCCAGTCAAATGGGCAGGTGTCAGTGTACCCCTGCCCCCAGCAGGTGCAATCAAATGAATGGCAGCGTTCACTGCCGCTTAATGAGTAGCCCCATGCCGCTGCAGTTACACACTCTGGTTTGAATTTTTAATTCCATCTCATAAAACAGTGCCATAAATCATCCTGTGCTCCATCTAGAGTTGCATTTTCCAAAACCATCTCTGAAGTAATTAAGGAGAAACTACACAGGCCTCTAAATCAGTTTTCCAAGATATGCAGGAGCAATGAAAATTCTGCAGCTCACTTTCCTTTTCTTCTATTTCTTGCTTCAAGTCATTCTGGCTATGACAAACTACTATCCCCAAACCTTCATTCACAAAATATTTATGAGCCATTTGTGAACCTTTAGCCACTGAGAAATATAATGCTGCATGACAAAAATGAGTTATATGAAAGTGTACAAAGTCTTACTTTAATATAATCCATCCGGCCCCAGGTCCACAGATTAATAACCTAAACTTGACTCCAATATGAGATCCAGACCAAAGCAATATTCCAAATCTTGTGGCTGTGCCCAGAGACCTTGAAACCTAACCTAATTTGCCTATTGCCTACATTTTCAAAATCAAATAAATACATAAATAACAAGTAAATCCAAAAGATATTTCCTCAGCTCCAGGGAGCACGTTTACATCATATACAAAGCAAACCAATTTGAATGTTTCCCAAACATGCAGGTGCTAAATACTCATGCTTGGCAGGAGTAATTATTTGTTGTATTCCCTGGATCTTCTATTTTGCTGAATTTAATTTGTTTTCAATACTTAGAGGGAGAAAAAATATAAAAGTACACCAAAACAGTAGAACAACTGTGACAGTAAATGAGAGATTTACCACAGCGCTTGTTATGAATATTGTTTAGACAGCATAAAATTGAAAAATAGCAAGAGGATATCCATTCCCAGTCTCTCCTTCTCACTCTGCAGCTGGTAGAAAAATGGGAACCGGAAACAATGGAGCACGGGATGCTTTTGGGAGAAGAGTTGTTGGGAACTGCACATGAGCCAACATCACAACCGTCTTCAGAAAGAGAGAGATTCGTGACTTCTTCATGGTCTCTGGTTGCCAATAAAGGTCCTAGAAAAGTGGCAAAGGTGAGTGTTGCTGGAAGAAGGTTGTAAGCATTCCTGGGGACCCCCGGAGTCATGGAAACAAGGCGAGGCAGTGGCAGCCAGGCTGGACACAGACACATTTCTTCCAGACAGCGGTTCTCAAACCCAGCTGCACATTGGAATCACCTGTGGGATTTTAAAAGCTGCTAATGTCAGACTCTAACTCAGGACTGACCTACTAGTTGTCAAATGCTCTCCAAATGAGCCTAATGCATTGGCTGGGTTGAGAATCACTGAGCTGCTGGTTGATTATGTTGGTTTAAGTGTGATTGGTGATCAACTGCTCATAGTCCCTTGGCATAGATGAGAAGCTGCAAACTTGAAGGCTGAATGCTTTATTTAGAATATAGACATACTTGCTTTGTCATGAACTATGCTTAAAATTGAACTAATATTTTAAAATATAAAAGCAAAAAACAGGATATTTTACCTTAAAATATAAATTTCCTATTCCCCCTAAAATGTCAGTTCTAGAATTTTACAGGGCTCATTGGCTGGACCTAAGTGATGTCTGCCCTGTTGCACAAAGCAGGTCTCTCCAGTTTTCCACAATCCTCATCACACCCTTTTGCAACTCACACTAGATCCCTTCTCTCACTGATAGTACCTACGCAGTTTTTAAAGTTATTATTCTTTGTGACCATCAGCATAGATCTATAGTGGTGCTGGGGATCATAGTTCTAAGACTCAATTTTATAAAGAAGTAAATGGAAGCCTAGAAAATGCAAACCACTTCTTAGTTCTATTATTTCTTAACCTTTGTCATACTTTCTCAAATCCCCGTTTACCTACGCCAAACTTCCAGTGACATTTGTTTTTGCAGATTGGCCTATTAATATTTAATGATGTTTCTCTTTGAATTTTAAAGTAGTAATTAAATCAAACTATTCAGAAAGAGCATATTAATTCCAATTTTTAAAATATGAAAGAAAATAAGTCTTACTCAAAACAAGAACACAGTAAAAAGTGAATATTAATTCGGTAGGGTGAGCCTGGGTATCTCTTATTAAATATTTATTTCAATAAGGACAAATAAGTTGAGACAACAGCTACTAGGGAAACATAAAATATATGCTAAGAAGAAATGTTTCAAGTCTCTAACTTTCTTAACACCTTGACTGGCACTTCTTAATTTCTGACTTACTTTACACGTGTTTATGTTCGTCTAATATATTATTAGTTCATCCAGGAAAGGGCCTTTGATTTGTTTATCTTCTGGATCTACAATAGCATCTAGTACAGAGTTTTATATGTAATTAGCATCCAGTGATCATTGGTAAACATCCAATAAAATATCCAAAGTGGAGTCCAGCATCCCTTGCTCATGTTTCGTGCTGGAAGGAATTGGAGATTCCAATCCCTCAGTGGGCCATCATTCATGCACAGTTGAGAAGTTCTGGAGCACCTTCTCTGCGGTGGGCATCGAGCCCGGCTCTAGGATTCAGTCACATGCAGAAAAAGTTGCTCCCTACATCATCCCAAACTGCCATACAGACAGGGAGAACGTCCCTCTTCCCTGACTCTGGAAAGGTCTGTATCAGTTAATGCCCCCAAGGAAACAAAAGGCATGCTCAAATGGAGAACAAATTGGAGAAGATTTGTTTCATAATGATTCCAAAGGTGCGGGCAGTCTCAGGACACTGAGCTGTGAGAGAGAATCTGTCCCATACCTCTCCCTAGCTTCCAGGGATTTGCAATGCTGGTGTTTCTTGGCTCCTAGATCCATCACCCTCATCCCTACCTTCACGTTTACATGGTGTTCTCCATGTGCACATGCTTCTGTACAAGTTTCTCCTTTTTGTGAGGACATCAGTCATATTGGATAGGAGCTCACCCTCTCTAGTATGCCTCATCTTACCTCATTATCTCTTTAACAACCTACTAAGGCCACCTTCTCAGGTCCTGGAGTTAGGACTTCAACATACGAATTTTGGGAGGACACAATGCATAATGGGCACTAGAGTCCATGATGTAACCCATAACGATCAGCTTCCCGGGGCACAGTGCTGGTCAGAGAAGTGGTGAGTGGAGAAAGAACCTTAAGGGGAAGATGGAAGATTTCCTCCCGGCACAAAACTAAGGCACATGCCAATATTTGAAGGTCTGGGATATGAGGAGGAACTGCAAGGAAGCCAAAAAGAAATTGCCTGTGAGGTAGAAGGAGAATCAAGAAGGAGATGTTTCAGTGAGTGAAGGGAGTATTTCAAGAAGGAGAAAGTGATAACTGTGTCAAAGCCCGCTGATGAGTCAAGATCATTTTCGCACAATCATTTCTTTGAAGGACATGGGAATGCTGTAGACTGCTTAAAGACACCTGCAAACTTTCAGGTGCCCAGATGCCACTTTAAGAACCACTTAATCTGTTAGAAAAGCCATTGACATGAAATAATTTCCCAGCGTCCGAAGACATATGTGGGTCTCCCCAGCTAGCCCGTAAGCACCTGCAGGCGAGTTAGGGGAGTTGACGCTGCGCTAGCACAGTATTAAGCACACCAAGAGTGGGGTTAGGTTGACTATTAATCTTCCCAGTACACTCTGGCTCACTGCCACAAAACCTACCAAATGAAAAATAAATGGTTTGGTATTAAGGATTGTCAACTAATATATAATCCCAATGGGTTAATTCCGCACTAAGCCTACTTGAATTTTTTAAATGAATATAATCAAACCATAAAGAACAAAGAAACATGTTCATGGAGAACTCTCGCTGACCCCAAAAGAAAGAATGCCCAATGATTCTGCCTTTCCAGAGTCAGGGAAGAGGGAGGAGGACTCTTTGGAGAGAGAACAGCTCTCTTCCATGTTGCTGCTTAAAGCTGAGTAACACTGTTGGTCTGAATGAATTGCATGCTTCGGTAGCACCCAAATCAAAGCAGGTGGAGAAATCTCCATTTGATGTTGTTCTGTGTCCTTTTGAGTCCACAGGGAGAGCAGGGCTAGGCTGGATGGGTAAATGGACTGCATTTCACCAATGTCCTATGTGCCTTGGTGGACAAGGCCCAAGCGGCTTAGGGTCACTGTTCTGGGCAAAGAGCCAAAATCGAGTGTCGTTCAACTGATGCAGAAGGCTGCAGACAGAGTCAGCGGGCAGCCTGGGGGCAAATGCAGACGTCACAGTGTCAGGTCAGAAAGAGTGTAGAGACAGAAAGGCCACAGGGCACACACACTATGAGGTCTGGCTCACACGAGGTCAACTAGGGGGTGGACGGGCAGGCTGAAGGGCAGTGGCAACAGCAGGAAACCAACTCCACAGACCCAGGTGTGGAGGTCACGTAAAGGGCCCTCAGGAAATCTCAGACCCTAGTAAGGGACCGGGATTCTGGAAGAACGAGACTACAGTAAATGGAAACACATGCCCCTGTCAAGGAGGGGAGCCCTGCAGCAGTTTCCTGACCTTGCTTTCTGGTCTTTTCTATGCTATGAGGAGTGTCAAATGCCAGTTCCAGATGGCCTTTTCTGGGGCTGCAGGTGTGAACGGGCAACAGGCAGCCAGCTGAGGAGCAGCAGCTTCTGAACACACCATGTCTGCCGTCAAGGGACATCTCAGGGGAAGAACGGCTCAGTGCTGCCCATCACCTCGCATTGCCTGCTTATGCTAGCGTTAATGCTATTATTTTCACTACTAATGTCTTGAGTGTTTACTGCGTAATATGATATATACTGTTCTTTGCATCCATTGTCTTATTTAATACACTAAAATTGAGATAGGTACTCTTACTATCATTTTACAAGACTGTGAGAAACTTGCACAATAATACAATTGGTAAAAGGCAGAGCCAGGATTTGAGCCCATTTTGGTGAACCCAGACCGGGGCTAAAGCTTGATTCACAAGCATATATCCTGGGCAGTCACATGAAGCATGCTTGGTTTAATGCTCTGCTGTTATTGTCTTGAAAGTTTTTGTGATTTTTTTTTTTTTTTTTTTTTTTTACTAAAAGCCCCATTTTCCTTTTGCACAGGGCCTTGCACTTTCTGTAGGTGGGGCTGCTTAGACCCTGTGCTCTAGACTACCCATCACTGCCCTCCCCACTACTCCTAGTCCCATCAACTTATGAAATTGTGGAGCACTGATTTTTCCAAGGCAATGCAAAACCATTTCTCATAGTGTTGATTTTTTTTTCCTGAGGGAAAAATGAGAGAATACATGTGTTAGAGGATTGGGCTGAAGGCAGAGGGTGACTATAGGTTTGCATAAGCAGCTTAGAAAGTTGAAAGCGCTGTGTAGGTATAAGGAAGTATGAATGAAGTCTGAACCAAAGGTTCTTACACCTCAGGATATGTTGATCTGACAACCCCACAAATGGCTGAAAATTAAAGGCATCCAACTAACCACCTGGATATTTTGTCCTCATGACTAGAAATGGGTCTTAGGACTTAAATATGGAAGTGAATGCACCCAATAACTTTATCAAAATTATTATAATGTTCTCTATTTTTTTTCCTTCCATGTTGGACCACCTCTGCAGGCCTCCAGTATAAAACCCTCAAGGTCAGAGCCATCCTTCTTCTGTCCAGCTTGAGCCCCAAGGAGGAACACTAATTTGCTGACCTGGGCCAACCTGTCAGGCAGACACCCTCTGCTTTTCTCCCACATCACTGTTTATCAAAAGGACTTAGCTTAAGCTCTCTGAGCAAGGACACACAGCCAAGTGTATAAAATTTAGCGGAAATCTAGGTGCAGGGTCATGTAAGAGTTGTGAGCTAACTTTTTAGCTTCTTTATCAAGTCGCTTAAGAGTACAAACTCCAGCAGTTTCTGCTTGAACCAAAATGTTTATTGCCCAGGAAATAAGTCACTGACTGTGGGCACAACTGCAGAGCTCATCTGGAATGCTATGGTTTCTCAATGCAGGCATCTGTGTTTGTTCCTTGTTGACATGAGACAATCGAATACCTCTCTCTGCCTAAAATCACCCACAGAAGTTGGTGCTTAGCCTTCTGTTACCTAACTTACTGTTTCCCAAAATATTAAAGGAGCCATTATAATTCTTTTAACACTTCTGACCAAGAGTATTTAATAGCTGCTGAGTTATTCCTTAGAGAAAATTGGAATATTCATCTCTCATGACCAGGATGCTGATCTAGACTAAGCAAGGACTAGAGGAGATGTGTATTTAGGTCATGAAGCCACAGATTGGGGAAAAAATATAACTGTCAGTAAAACGTATTATTCTTATTGTATGAAAGTTTCCATGTGAATTATCCTCATTCCACTTCTATCTACACACACATAATGAAGCAGAAAATGGAGGCAATGATTGTGTTAATTTGTGACATAAATTCATTTTCCAGAAATATTCAGATATGGCAAAGAAAAGTGTATCTGTGTTAAGAAAGAAGTAGTATATCTCTTGAATATTACTAATCAAGTCCTACATTTATTCCTTTCATTTTCTTTTTTCATTTTTATTTGGTCATTTTTGATAGAATTCATTTTTAAAGTAGTTTTAAATTTACAGAAAAATTGAGATAGTTCAGAGTTCTTGTATTTCCACCTCCCCCATCCACACACAGTTGCCCGTATTAACATCTTACATCATTTTAGTACATTTGTTACAATTAATGGACCACTGTTGATACGTTATTATTAACTAAAGTCCATACCTTATTTCGATTTCCTTAAATTATACCCCATGCCTTTTCCTATTCCAAGGTCTTGTCCAGGGTACCATGTTACATTTAGTCATCATGACTTTTTTAGGTTTCTCTTGGCTATGACAATTTCTCAGACTTTTCCTTGTTTTTGATGGCCCTGAGAGTTTTGTACTGGCCAGGAATATTGCAAGAAGCCCCTCTACTGGAATTTGTCTGATGTTTTTTCAGGATTAGAATGAGTTATGAGTTTGGAGGAGGAAGATCATAGAAAAAATGTTCCATGTTCATTGTATCATATCAAGGGTACATACTATAAACATGACTTGTAACTATTAAGCACCATCATTTGGCTAAGGTAGTATTTGTCAGGTTTCTCTACCATAAAGTTATTTTTCCCACCCTTTCCATACTCTACTCTTTGGAAAGAGGTCTCTATGCATGGCACACAGTTAAAGAGTGAGGAGTTATGCCACTCAATCATTTAGATTGGGGTATCTATACAAACTCTCTTGTTCCCATCCCAAGACTTGTCTTTTCTCTCTCACATATTAACACATTTAAGAATTTATTTATGTCAATGTAGACAAATGAGTATTTATTTTATAATGATATATAATTATATATATTTTATTTGAGTTACAATCCAATACAACTTTCATTATCTTTTTAGTCAAATTATTTCAGCTTCTGGCCATTGGGAGCTCTTGTTTTTGCTTTTCATGCCCCTTTGACATACTCCAATTGTGTGTGTACGTGTGTGTGTTTGTATTTTAACACTTCCCTATTTTCCAGCACTAAATGATGCTCTAGGCTTATCTTTTGTGTTTCCTTCCACATCCTAGAATCAGCCATTTCTTCAAGGAACCCTGGTACCTTTTATTAAAGAACAGAATTAGAAACCAACATTGGGGTACTGGGTGTGTTCACTGATACTGGGCTCTTCTTTCTTTATGCTCTCTCATATGACAGAGAAAAGAAATATAGGTATGCATATTAATCTGTATATAAATATGTCTATATCTAACTGTGTAACTATATTAGTCATTTGCTTCTCCTACATCTATATACATGAAGAAACTAATTTGCATAAGTCCTTCCATCTCAATACTAAGCTTAAAATACCCTTAAAATCATGTCTGGAGAAATTTCTTGTGTTAGGCAAGTGTGATAAGCCCTGCCCTAGAGGAGTTTCCAGTCCAGTGAGCAAGATGGACTTAGGTATATGCACATAACTTCAACAAAATGCAGCACTTTGATAATCTTGAGGGAAACGTGTAGATTGTTGAAAAAGTTCAAAGGAGGATCAATTAGATCAACCTGAGAGTTTGGGAGAGAGTATGACTAAATTAATCCATCAAATATTTTTGAAAGGTAAATAAGAATTCATTATAAGAAAATTGAAAATGATGTTCATGACAGAAGTGGAGGCATGTAAAAAGGCATGCAAGTGGGACTGAGCGGGAAATTGCAGATAATTTTTCCTTTTTATAGAATAAATGTTGAGATAGGGAGAGTGATGAGGCTGGAGAAGTAAACAGAAGGCAGATTGGGGGAAGGACATGAATATGTATCTGAAGCAGAGGAGACTGGACTTCATTCTGCAAGTGCATGATAACGACTGGAACGTTTAATGGAAGTCTAAGTCTGCACAATCTCAAGAGAAGGAGACAATTTTCAGTGTCTTGAGTACTGAAGAATCAGGATCTAATGGAAACAAGGCTAAAAATCATGAACTGTCTCCTTCCTCCTACTTGCTAGTAACTTCCTGGTATTGGTGCTCATGCTGTGGGGACAAGGATGATGCTGATGGAGGACAACAATTATTTATCACTTGCTGTGTGACAAGTGTTGACTTACTTAACTATAGAAGATAGGCATTATGGACAATTTAATGTAGCAGACAAGGGCTGAGACTCCGAAGTTAAGTAGTATGCATGGAGCCACACAGCAGGGGAGCGGCTGTCATGACTTCAGACCCTCTCTCCCTGATTCTTCACTATTGCTCACTTTAGCACGTGGAATCAAGAAACCTGGGGCTTCTGGCACTCAAGTTCGTCATACTGAGTATTTTCCTAAATAAAGCAGGGCTTAGCAAGTTCCAGGGTTTTACTGTTTATTTCTAGGAAAAAAAATCTTGGTGGTTGTATCCACATTGAAGAACAATGGCTTTTGGAGAGCAATAAACAAGATGAAGGCAGGAACGTCTTCCCGCTGAAATAATTTCACCCTGACCAAATGTCTCTGTAAAATGTTTGTGCTAAACCATTTCCTCTTTTCATAATGAGGAGAAATGGGCAGATAAATCAGTGAGGAGTCTGTAACCCCGTCCTCAGAGGTGATGTGTCAGCCGGGTCTCTCCCTCCTCTACTCGCTGAGATTTATGACAGGCGAGCAGATCTGATCATTCATCATGTGTCTGTTACATGAATTCTGTGTAAGAACAAGTAAAGTCTCCAGGGTTCAGAACTACAGTCCCACTACTTTGTCTACACAGTATTAGCACAAACCAAGGATATTTCAGCAGTGAAGTGAAAAATCCAATCAACCTCCTCCATGCTTAGTGGCATGTGGGGATCAAATTTTCCCAAAGTATTTGCTATTTTGGTTTTTGTTTTTACCTGGAAACATGTGGCATCCTACAGACCCACTCAGAAAGACTAGCATCACTCTCTTCTCCAGTGAATTGGGTTATTTGGGGGAATTCGTGAGGATTGGGTTTGAGCTCAGTCACTCTGAACAGCCGTAAGTCGAAGGAAGAATATAAAACACTCTCAGAATGCAGACTATAAACTTAGGTGCAAGGAATGTATATTCGCTAATAAAGTCGGTTTTGGCTGATTGAGCTTGTGCCTCCTTTGTGATTAATAAAAGCAGAAATGCAATCCATTCACCTGCATGGTGTAGAGTTCACTATTTAGGAAGAGGCACATGGTTTCGAACTTGCATTACATTTATTTATATATATTTCAAGCCTTACCAAGATGACAAAGCAGCCCTCCCTGCTTACCTTCTCAAATCCATTCCTACTGCCCAAGGTATGTGTGAGGGCTTTGTGTGCTAATCATATGCAAATGTTAAATAATTTAAATTACCACTTATTTTAAGTAGCATGTTCTTCATCTCAGTATATTATGGGAAGGAAGGCTCTAAGGACTGTGGCAAAGTGATGTTTCTCTATGAGTGAGCAATGGGGTGAGTGGAAAAAGTGGACAAAGGAAATTCTTTACCAGTTGAACCTCCAAAAAACAAGGGAAGCCCCTCAAGTTCTCAAGAACTTCTTTGGCTAAAATATAGAAAAGGTGTGTTTTCTATTTCTAATTTTCATGCAGCCATTTTTAATGTGATAGACCATCACGTAAGCTCAGAGTCAGGAATCTTAGTAAGTAAGTTCACAGTCAGAAACGTAGACATAAGTTATGCCACAGCTTCTAACCCAATGTGCCCTGATTTAATAAGGCCTCGTAGTCACATCCTCCCATGAGCTCAACTTGCAATTGCCTGCTTTAAGAGACAAGGCAATTAGTGATAAAGAGAGAATTACTGCATTCCAAACACATCTGGGGAAGGGGAAAGGTCTTCTACCCCAGGATGTAGCCCGACAGAGGGATGCCCACCAGAGTAAAGAATGGAAAATAGTCTTGATTTATAGAGTTGCAGTAAACTAATTTGAAAAGTTAAGGCATGTTATCTGAAAAAGCTTTGCATGGCCTCATCTCTCAAGGTAAGATGGGAATTTTAGGGTAGAGATTTCTGGCTGTTTCCACTGAACTAAATCATAAGGTGTTTCATAATTCTATGTCAATTGATTGTATAACTAAATGGCTTTCATTTTTCGAAAGCACCTAAATATGCCCTGTGATGTATTTATCTGCTTTGTAGCCAGCATCAAAAAAACAAGAATCCAGATGGACTTTAGGACCCCACAATTACTGGTATTTGGACTTCACAGAGAAGAACTCAGGCCAAGCATCTATTTCAGATTATATGATTTCAATATTTTGGTCTGAGATGTTCTTGCCTGCATTCTCTCTTTCATGCAAGGATATTCTGAAATATCAATGCTCTAAGGGAGAGCCAGTTGCATCACTAAAATGGCATAGAGCTTTACTTGGCTCTCTTATACCTATATACTTGTTAACACTGTTTAGGGCCATCTGGATCTAATGAGAATGAATGATGTTGATTTACTTTTCAGATGCAATAGATTGAATGTTTGTGTCCCCCCACCCCAAAATTTATATGTTGAAATCCTAACCCCCAATGTGATGTTACTAGGAGGTGGGGCCTTTGGGAAGTTATTAGGTCATGAGGGCAGAGAATGAGATTAGTGCCCTTCTGAAAGAGACCCAGAGAGCTTCCATGCCCCTTCTATCAAGTGGGAACACGGAGAGAAGATTGCCATCTGTAAACCAGGAGGTGATCCCTCACCAGAAACCACATCTGCTGGTGCTTTAAACTAGAACTTCCCAGCCTGCAAGACTGTGAGAAATAAATTTCTACTGTCTATAAGCTACCGAGTCTATAGTCATTTTTCATAGCAGCCCAACTGGACTAAGACAGCAGATACGGGAAGAAGAAGGGCCTGCTGCTCTTTTTTATTAGATTTTTTTTTGTATATTTTCAATTTTATTTTGAAAGGAACTTGAATATTAAAATTGAAGCCTTTAAAATTGGCAGGTACTAAGTAGGAGGAAGGAGAAAAGAAAAATATTTCAATTTTTAAAAGGATTTTAATAGTTAAAAAAAATAGAAAAGACAGTATAAAAACAGGAAAAAGTTTGAAAAACAATGACACCATTAAATACATCTGTCCAGTTCTTTATATTTTAGGCCCCATATGTCCTTATTATCTTTTTTTATTACCTCATATTATGGGGGTACAAATATTGTTAGGGTTACATATCTTGCCCCTGCCCACCCCTCCCCATCCCACTATGCCAGAGCTTCTCAAATGAGAGCCTACATTTAGTTTCTAATTCCTGCCACTTTTTGCACTGCTATGAGAAAGACCTTGCATTACAGTTAGCTCTTAAGCATCAGAGCTGGCTCAAGATCTTCAATTCCTACTCCCATCCCATGGGTGAGGCCACGGGCATTTGAGAATAGAACCTCCTTCCTACACAGTAGAATCTTTCCCAGTGTCTGACTTCTGAATAGCCAAACCTGAGTGTCATTCTAGACCCTTTGTGTCAGATCAGGTAATTTGCCTTCATTCTGCCTCTTTGGAGCTTAAACACTGCCACCAGTTGCCACTCACTCCACACCCTGTGGCTATCACCTGTCTTTCCCCACTGGCATGCTTAGTTCCAGCATCCTGACTCCAAAAATAAGTCAAAGATCCCATAGTAGTCTAGTCACAAATGACAAATACACACCTCTTACACGCTCAAGCAGAAAGGGGGATATATTGACTGGTTGACTCCAAAGTTAGAACCTCAATTAGTGGAAGGATAAAGGTGTAGCTGGAGCTAGAATCTACCATGGACCTGATGGCCTCCTCTTTCCTTTTTTTTTTTTTTTTTTGCTTTTGTTTTCTCTGGATGTCAGGATCATTTTTTCTCATCATCTTTCTCCATTATGTAGAGAATATGACAGCACATGCACCTGAAAATTATTCTTATGACCTTTGCCACTAAATGGGATTCATTTCAACTCTATGGACCCAAGGTCTAGAAATCCTTGTGAAATGATTCATTTTTGTAACCAGATTCCATGCCAACCATAAGATTTGTTAGTGTAGGAGGAAAGAACACACATGATGAAAGGGAAACGTTGGAAGACAACCATATTGTAGACATTTTCCCCATAGTGGGGTTAAGATATTAAGCCTAGTGTTTTATTTCAAAATAATAATAATAATAATTAGAGAACCTAATGCAATGAACCAAGCTTGGGAGTGGTTATCATTTGAGAAGCTCTTCTGTTCTTTGTAGAAAAAAATCCTTACCTTCTAATACTTGGTTCAGAAAATAATAACTTTTAATCTATAGATGGGCTATATGGAGCCTTTGAAGCCTGCTACAAGTTGGAAATTATTACTATAGATAAAGTTTCATTTTGGATTTTTAAAATGGTATACAGAAACAATCTTTTTTAATCTAAGGATAATTATATATAAAAAATAACGCTGTGATTAATTATATTTGTTTTAATTCTTTGGGTAGAAAAAGACCAAAGCATAGTTGAAAAAAACCTAAACACAAAACAGGGGGAATTTATTTATAAAAATTATGGAATGTTCCATGGAATCCAAGGCCTAGAATGTGCATGTGTGTGTCACCTTGCAACATGATGGCTTCTGCTGCAGCCATGTGGATGGGTGAGTGGAGAAATACTGCATAGACAATCTATTGGGTGGCCATTATACCAGTTCAAATTAGCCAACATTTATTAAGCATCTTTTTATGTGCATGGTATTACACCATTCGAATTTTCAATCTATGTGCTGTATCATAACACTTAAATGAATTAAGTCTTTTAAAATTAACTATGGTGCCCCACTAAAAAATATACTGATACATATTAAGTTTGATTTGCAGCATACTCTGCTATCATGAAACAAGATGGTGAGTTATAAAAATGTTGAGATGAGCACATCTCTTTCCACACTTTTTAGTAATTATCAATTATATTCAGTAAGGGGAGAGGTCTATAGTTCACAAAATAACTATTATTCAAGAAGAGATCTGACCCACATAATTTTTTAAAAAAATAAATCAGCTTAGACTATACTGAGGAGAAAAACCCATCAGGGCAAAATAGACCTGTGATTCTTTCAGATAATAAAATACTTAGATAGGTTAACAGATAAAACTTCCAATGAGACTAGTGTGGACACTGTTTTCTGAACATAGCCCTGCCCTCACCTGCCTCCAGGTCTTGGCTCAAACTGTTGGTTCAACCTAAAACATTTATATTTCTAATATGTGTATATCTTCTATCCTTCCTTGAAAGTTCAACCAAAATTCTACCCCCTCTTAGAAGCTTACCCTGCCTCAAATCCCCCAGTCAGCGTTAAGTATTCATTTGCTTACACTTGTTTAACAAGTTGTTTGTACAAATTTATTTTTGTGCTTTCTCAGAGTCAGCCTTGCATCATAGTGTGTATGTGTATATTTGTATGTCTGCATAAATATATATTGTCTGCACTAGATTCTGAGCTCATGGAAGATAAATGCTATAACTTTTTCCCATCTATTTCTTTAATCATTAAATAAGTATTTCTGAGTGTCCATATTCACTGTTCTCAGCATGATGAATATATAAAAATAAGCCAGACTGTGTTTTATTCTCTGAGAATTTACAGTGTAGGGAATAAAAGACAAGCAGAAAAATAAATATAATACAAGATTTTTTTTTATAAATGTAAGTGACATAGAGAGATAAAGATAAAATATTAGGAAAGTTCTGAGCTGAGAGAGATCATTTCAACTGTGGGGCAGGGGAGGGAGGGAAGGGAACAACTACAGAAGATGTCAGAGGGCAGGATAGATTTTGAAATTGTTCACTGAGCATGAGTAGGATTTGGAGGTGTAGGGATGTGAGTCCCCCGAGTAAGGGAAACAGCATGAGTAAAGGAATGAACAGGAAGAGCAAGAATGTACTTTGAGTAAGTATATCATAAGCTGCATAAAGAGAAACAGTAAGAAACTGTTGAAATGGTTGCTTGGAAACCAATGTCATTCTTAGGCATCTGGTAATTATCCTACTAATAATCTAGACTCACAGAAGAGGTGGACAAAAGAGCAGTGAGTTGGGTATGGTGGGAGCAGCAGAGGGGTTGGTCGGTCAGGTTGCACTGACAGTATTAATATAAGCAAAGGTAACACAACCCAAACCTGAGACAGTGGCAGTGGGTACAGAAGTCCCACATAGAAACTCAACAAGATTTGGCTGTTGGTTGTATATGGAGGGCAAGGGTGAGGAAAGAAGGGGTTCTCAAGAACCAGAGGAATGGTGATGCCCTTGACTAAAGCAAGGAACATACACACTACTGTAAACTACACAGTTTGGATGAGGGTGAAAAGTGATGCCCAGTAGAGACATCAAGTACATGTATTTCTCCTTGCATCTGCCTTCCAGGCCAGTACCTGACATAGTCACACATAAAATAAGTATTTACTGAATTGATATGAATCTGTAATAAGCATTAAAGGTACATAGGGACAATGGAAATAGGATGTCTATAGACATCATTAAAACTTGTGGTTGTCATCAAGGGAGACAACCACACCATTGCTCCATGTCCAGCTATCATCGTGGAAAGTTCTCATCATTTGGAAAGCAGCTATCATTCACTGGGTGGCTATTGTGGGTAAAACATTTTGGTATTTTATAAAGTATATTTCACTGCATTGTCCCAATTCTATTTTACTGAAGAGGTAACCAGAGTTTAGTTATGTAAGAGTTTTCAAAGAGCAGGTGACAGCAAATCTTGCCCCAGGCAATGTTTCAAATCCTTTACAAATATTAAACATTTTACTTCTCATAACTCCGGTGGTAAGAATTATCTCCAGTTGAGGTATGATGAAACCCTGGCATGGAAAGTTAATTAGAGCAAGGCCACATAGCAAGCAAGAGGCAGAAGCAGGATTTGAACTCAAGCAGGCTGGTGCTGGAGTTTCTAAGCTTTGCCGTCACCTTGCATGGCCTCTGCAGACTTCAATAGGACAGTGTGGCTGGGCCCCAAGTCCAACTGGTGCCAGAACTCATGTTTTTCTTCCACTTTCACCCAGAGATAACTTTGCTGGAGTTTCCTCTGAGAAGAAAAGAAAAATGATTATTGAATGATTGGCCCAGGATCAAATAAATGCTACTAGTGAGGTGTGTTACTCATGATTTCTAACACCCAACTGAGGGTTTTAACCAGTGGTTCATGTTGCTTTTCTACTGAATGGTCAACAGTAAGTGGTCTATCATCACTGTGCAGTTTTTCTTTTAGGAATGTCATTCAAAAAATGTAAATGTGTATTTTAGATATTTGCAACAAAGAAAAACATTACACTTAAAAATCTTTAGGGCAGAGGTGAATACTTGATAAATATAATCAGTAATTTCCCATGGTGCTTAGAAATCAAACTTTCATGATAAATTTCTCAAAAAATGTAATTTTACTTATCCACATTCAGATTTCTAGGTACAGCATATTATCATGAATTCCCCAATCATCCTTCAGAAACACTACAATATAGGGTTTTATTGTAGCTATCTTTTGAGGTTGCAAATTGTTAACATCTGTCTCTTAGTATTTTTTTGCAATACTCTAAATACTCTAATCTCTGGTTATCCTGCTAATAACTGTAATTTTCTAGTCAGCTGCTATCTCTCAAGGTAGTTTAAAGGTCATTTTTTTGCAATAAAGAAGCCTGTGAAGAAAGTGGACGTGATTTATTTTTTAGCAAGTTGAACTCATGTTTGGATTGCTTTTATATCCAAGAAGAAAAAAATCTGCCTAGCTATTTTGCTTCAATCTCTTATTTGGTCCCAGCATGATTAATCTTGGTCTCTTCCATTACATTTTACTTCTATTACCTGACGTTATTCCTAATAGATAGGGGAAACATATATTATTATATTTTTAGAATCATAATTAAAGGATACATTTATATTGCACTTTTTATATTCAAAGTGCTGGATAATTCGTGTTATCCTTACAAAATAAAAGCATGCTGCGCTTTGCTCTGGAGAGATATCTTTCTGAAAACTCTCTTAATCAAGATTTGGAGAATTACATCCACTTCACTTTCTACAGCACCAGCCACAGTTGCTGCAGAAATTATGACACTTGAGTATATTTGTGTAAATGCACATATTTTCATTTATCATAGGTGCCAATCAAACTATAAAAGAAGCATAAGCATAAACTACAGTGAACATATGGTGAGCTATTTGTTTGTTTGTTTTACCTTCTCTGTATCCATTACTATCTTGTGTCAAGGGAAAAAAAAAAAAGCCTAGACTTTCTTTGGGTAAAACTTATCCTCACTCCACACTTTGCCTGCAACTCCAGAGCACAACCAATTAGATAGGTATCATGATTGGTTCAGGAAAGAATATGAAATCTATGCTTGGACAATGAGATGCATAATCCGGACTCTGGAGAGCCCTTTTGGAAATGAATATGCATCTTGTTTCCACCGAGATTGATCAGCCTGTAGGATATCAATATGGACTTGGCCATGTCGAAATGGCTACCTGGAGAAAAATTCTGTTTGAAAATGTAGTCAAAGAAGGGAAAATTTACAGCTGAGAAAAAGGAAGAGACAATATTCTGTTGCCATCATTCGAGGCCCTGGATCTAGTCACAACTGTAGTTATATGAAATGGGTTCTTTCCCTGGAAAAATGGATGGCACTGGATTAGTATATAAACACAATCAATGCTTATATGCATTAATAAGGACACAATTTTCCTATAGCAGATAGTAAGTGTGAAGGAAATGTTAGTGGAATATTTTACATAAAATGAACTGGATAGGATTTAGTAAAAGAGGGACGACATTACAAATAATGCCTTAATTAAACCAGATAATTATAAAGTAATAGCCCATATATTGGTATACAGTAGGCGTTTGGATTTGTTATGGGCTAAATTGTATCTCCTCCTCAAAATTCATATGTTGAAGTCCTAACTGCCAGTCCCTAAGAATGTGACCTTAGATGAAAATGGGGTCATTGCATGTAATTATCTAAGTTAAAATGGGTTCATATTGGAGTAGGGCAAGCCTCTAATTCAATATGATTGATGTGCCTATAAAAAAAAGGGGAACTTTGGAAAGAAGCACTCACAGAGAAGATTCCACGTGGAATGGAGGCAGAGATCAGGGTAATGCTTCTATAAACCAGAGAATTCCAAGAATTGCCAAAACCACCACAGGCAATGGGAGATGCATGGAAAAAATTCCTCCTTACAACCCTCAGAAGGAACCACGCCTGCTGATACCTCGATCTGGGACTTCTAGCCTTTAGAACTGTGAGATGATCAAATTCTGTTGTTGAAGCCACTCAGTTTGCAATATTTTGATATAGGATTCCTAGCAAACTAATACCGGGTCTTAGGATAAATACAGACAAAAATTTAAAAGTTCCAGAGATAGAAAAAAGTCAAAATGAAATAGGAGAACACCAATGAAGATATAAAAAATGAAGTATAGTTTTATCTGTTTGGATCAATGGTAAATTAAAATTTTAGTTGGATACAGTGGGTGACATTGATGAATAGAATTAAATCTCATAATTAAGTTTTTACTTTCACTTGGAAGATAATTTTCGTATCAACTAAAGTTAAGACAAAGAAGATGGTAGATCAATTTCTTACAACTACCATATTAATAAATAAATACCTTTAGGAAAAATTAACTTTATTATTGAATAGATCTAGAACAGAACAACAAAAGGTAAAAGATAAGAGTGTGGCCTAAACACTTGCTCCAAGAGTTCATAGTATAAAATTGTAAAGACTAAGCTAGGACTATGGTTGTGTCATGGAGAGAATGAGTATATCTAAGAAATAACACAAAGGCAGAAATTCTAGAATTGGTGAAAGAACAGATTATGAATGTATAGGCTTAGGTGAAAAGGGTTTTGATTTTTTTTGTCTAGAGAATTAGAAATTGATGAAGATACTGTCAGTGAGAAAGTTGGGAAAGAATTGTGGTGCAGAGAGGAAATTTTAAGATAGCTTGAGTCATATCACACTTATAGGGTGTTATAATCTGGTAGACACCTCAACCAACTGGCAAAATTTAATACCACCAATAGTGGGAAAACTGACATTATGTGTCTCCTAATCCGATATATGGAGAAGAACAAAATATCACCTATTTGTGTTCTTCTGAAACTATTTAACCTGCCTTGAATTGTGAGGAAACAATCAGACAAATACAAATTGTGGGGCCTCCTACAAAACAACTTGCCTGGGCTTTTCAAAACTATTAATTTTATAAAAGACAAAAAGTTGTCAGAACTAATCTCATATAGACTAGAGTAGTCTAAAAAGATATGACAACTAAATGAAATCTGCACTCCTTGATTAGATCTTAGATCAGAAAAAAAATAGTTCTAAAAGACATTACTGGGATAATTAGAATATGGACTTTATATTAGATTAACATGAGATCATAATGTAAAATTTCTTGAATGTGATAACAGAATCATGTTTATGTATGTTATTTAGGAGATACTGGAAAAGTGAAAGTATTTAGTGACAAAGTGTCAAGGATGCCTGTAACTTTCTTCCAAATGGTTCACCAAAAAACAAAAGTGTATGTGCACACACACACACACATGCACACACATACTTCCATATTCTCTCTGTGTGTGATGTTGTTGACTCTCTGCTCACACCCCCTTAGATCCCTTTTACTGTTTCTGTGTCTATCTACCAGCTTCTCTCCGCTTTTTCTTCTAACATCTCACTGTTTCAGTACCAGAATCCACACAAGTGGAGGGTGAGGCTGAGCTCAGCCTGAAACCACGCCCTTACTTAATGTCTTCCTGCTACCCCCACTTTCTTTCCTTTTTCCTCCCTGATCGTATTTTGAATAAATCACATTCACCCAAATCCTCATCTCAGATTTTGTTTCAGGGGAGTCCAAGCTGTGCTATATAGACATAAACACACACATTAGGAAGAGGGACAGCAGATGATATAAAATGTTATCAGTAGTGAATGCAGATGAGTTTATTTTACTATTCTTCCAACTTCTCTGCAGGTTTGATATTGGAGAGAAGGGACTTGAAGCACTGGCCTGTGACCGTCTGTACAGGGGTGAGGAACCTGCAGCTTTAGGGCCACATGTCATCTTCTGGATCCTTCTGGATATGGAGGGCCACATGTGGCCTCAAAGCCACAGGTTCTCCACCCCTATAGTGCTGTGGTCCCCGACCCCTAGGCCGCAGACTGGTACTGGTCTGTGGCCTGTTAGGAACCAGGCTGCACAGCAGGAGGTGGGTAGTGGGCAAGCACGAGAAGCTTCATCTGTATTTACAGCCACTCCCATCACTCCAGTCACCACCACATAAGCTGGGCCTCCTGTTAGGTCAGTGGTGGAATGAGATTCTCATAGGAGCGTGGACACTACTGTAAACTGCACATGTGAGGGGGGATCTAGGTTGCACTCTCCTTACGAGAATCTAAAGCCTGATGGTCTGAGGTGGAGCTGAGGCAGTGATGCTAGTGCTGGGGAGCAGCTGCAAATACAGAACATCATTAGCAGAGGGGGCTTGACTGCACAATAAATGTAATGCACTTGAATCATCCCCAAATCATCTCCCCACCACCCCCTGCCCCGTCTGTGGAAAAATTGTCTTCCATGAAACCAGTTCCCAGTGCCAAATAAGTTGGGAACTGCTGCTCTAGGGTATATAATGGAGCTATTTCATGACCAAAATACTCTCTGCTATGTGAGGCAACCAGTGTACTTCAGTTAGAGAACGCATCTGGTTGAGGTCAGAGTGTGTGTGTGTGTGTATGTGTTCATGTGTGTGTGTTCGTGTGTATGTTCGTGTGTTCGTGTGTGTGTGTGTGTGTATGTGAAGGAAGAAACTGGGCAGCCTCACTCAAAGTTCCAGACTTCTCCTGTGCTTCACGAGTACCTTTCGATTCCTTGTATATGAAATTACCAGTCTTTTCCATCCAGGTTGATGCTAGAAAAGATCCTTGCTTTGTGAAAGTCTGATTTGACAAACTGATCATTTGTGTTAGCTCAGCTATTTTTCAAATTAAAAATTTCTTCCAACAGCACAGGGTGTCAGTTTCCTAAACTTTCTCATTCAGGATTTGGACTAGATCTGTTACGCTCCTCTTCTAAGTTTATATAACAAGGTACACAAACGCTATAGGTTGGACTTCCAAGGTGTGCATCATGTTGACTTTTCAGTTACTACTCTTGCTGTTTCTCCTGTTAAGGGGGCGGGGGTGGGGGGTCAGGGAGCTGTGAGTGACAAGGAACACAATTTCATGTTGGAACAGCAGCTTCTGGGTGTCAGGAGTCAGTGGTGGCAGCTGAAGCATCAACAACATTGTGGTGGCCTTTGGTCACTGAGCTGCCTCCTCGGGGTCCCTGGACATCCGTACTTTCAGTCTTCCCAGCAATTTTTTAAGCCCCTAATTTCCTGCATTAAATCCCTTTCTGTTTAAAATACCTAAAGTGGTTTCTGTTTCCTGTACTAAACCACAAACCATATACTTAATTACTAAGACTAATAACTTTTATTTTGGTCTGGAGAATTTTTTCTCAGCTTCTTGATCTATGTGCACCAATATTTTGTTTATCTTTAATACCTTTTGAAATCTAAAATAAAAAGGTAATAATACACATATTTTTGGCCAAGCAAAACAAAGATAGGGGCTACCTGTCATATTTTTACAGCCCACAGATTTTATTTAACATGTACATTATTTTAGATGACCATTTATGTAAATGGATGGAGTTTTTTTTTCCTTTTTATGCAGGTTTAAATATCTGATTTCTTATTTAAAAATGTAACAAATGCATTGGGATTTTTCCTGGACACAAAAATGGTTTGAAGATTATTTGAATTTACTTTTTTTTTTTTTTTCATCAGCAGATATCACTGCAAACTAATCCAAAATCTAAAACTGTTAATGCCATATGTGTCATTGATTTCCATCTTGCCAATTAAACAAAGGTTACTGCCTGGGCGCCTCCAAGATTGCCTCTCTCCCTGGGCACCATCACAGTAATTCAGCTCAGCCAGGGCACTCCTGCTGGCTGTCCCCAAATTCCCTCTGCAGGGGATGAGTGGCAGAATGCCTTCTGGGAAAGCCTTCACTTAGGAAATGGCAAAACTGCAGTTAACTCTCACTCCAGTTCTCTCACTAGAAAGGTTCCTCTTTCCTGTTTTCCCAAAGGACCAAGAATTAGATCAACAAATACTTATTGTGCAACTATGACATACCGGGCACTGGTCCAGATACTAGGGATTGCTAAGAAAAATAAGATATGAAGCTATGAAAGATATGAAGATATGAAAAATAAGATATGTTTCCATCCTCTATAAAGTCTGACTTTAAGCAGATGGCTGCATATCTAGTTTTAACAAAATGTGATCAATTGCATAGATTTAGTGCTATCAGATAGCAGAGGCAGGAATAGTCTAATCTCACTATGGGAAGAGAAAGAATTGAGTTTCCGAGTAGAGAAGAAAGTGGCATTTGAAGTCACTTGTGAAGGATAAATAGGGCTTATCCAGGCCAGAGCAGAGGATGGATGTGGAGGAAGGAAGACAGAATATAATAATAATAATAAATCTGGTATCAGCCAAGGGAGGAAAACACGAGAGGGCCGGTTTTGTTCAGGAAAGTGTGCTGAGCTGGCACAGAGGGTGGTTACAAAAGTGTGATGGGTTAAGTGTCAACTTGACTGGGCCATGCAGTGCCAACATATTTAGCCAAACTTCAGGTGTTTTTTTTTCTGCGAGCATGCTTTTGGATAAGATTAGCTTCTAAATCAGTAGATTGAGTAAAGTAGATTATCCTCCCTACTGCAAGTGGGCCTCAGCTAATTGTTTGAAGGCCTAGAAAGAACAAAAAGGCTGATCATCCCTCAAGTAAGAAGGAGCTCCTCCTGCCCGAGTGCCTTGGATCTGGGACACTGAGCCTTCAGACTCAAACTGAAATATCGGTTCTTCCGGATCTTGAGCCTGTCAGCCTTCAGATCGGAACTACACCATCTGCTCTCCTGGGTCTCCAGCTTGCCAGCTGCAGATCTGGGGACTTGTCAGCCTCCATAATCTCGTGAGCCAACTCCTTAGACTGGTTGGGTAGCCCTTATCTGAAATACCTGGGGCCAGAGGAGTTTCAGATTTTTTGGACTTTTTTCAGTTTGGGAATCTTTGCATATACAGAATGAAATGAGACATCTTGGTGATGGGACCCCAGTCTAAACTGGAAATTCTTTTATATTTTTAAATACCTTATACACATAGCTTGAAAGTGATTTTATACAATATTTTAATGATTTTGCACATGAAACAAAGTTTTTGACTGCACTGGGACTGCAATCTGTCACCTGAGGTCATGTATAGAATTTTTCACTTGTAGAGTCATGTTGGTGCTCAAAATTTTCAGATTTTGGAGCATTTCAGATTTGGGATTTTCAGATTAGGGATGTTCAAACTTTATATATATATATATATATATATATATTTCCCATTGGTTCCATTTCTCTGGAAAGTCCCAATAAATAGAAAGATTGGCATAAGATAAGATCGTAACAGTGAACATGATGGAAATATAAAGAATCCAAAGGTCCTTTTCCACATATTAAACATAGCCAATATTTCTTTTCAATATTATAATCATTATTATTGACAAGTCATACTTCTCCTACTTGTTTTTTTGATAGCTAAGAGACTCTTCTGAGAGCCTTATAGTTTATCAGTTTGTTTATTCCTTGCAGAAGGAGGTACTAACATTATCCTCAATTTACACAGGCAGGAATGAGGAACAGAAATGTATGTAACTTGCTTGAATGGAACACAGGTGGTCATGCCTTCAGAGCTCGCACTTGGTCACTGCTTCAGTGATGCTGTAATATTGGACTTGATTCTATAGCAATCTTCAAACATGGGGATATTTGTTAACTTTGCCATTGTAGAAAGATGATTCTGCTGGTAGAGTAGAAAGCAAGTTAGAGAATGGGGTACTTAGGACTGCAGAATTCTAAGTGGAGACAGGGGTGATAAGGACCTTGCTTAGACTAACAGAGCTGGGAATGAGGAGTCGATGATGATTCAAGAAATGTTTTCAAGACAGCACCACCATGGTTTGGTAACTAAACATATGCTGGGAATGAGAGAAGAGAGGTAAAACCCAATGTGGTTAAGAATTGGTGAATGATTACCTGAACTGGGAAGTATATTTAGCGGAGAAGAGAAGACAGCTAGTGAGGATTTAGGAATTAAAATGGAGGAATCCACAGGGGAGAAATTTAAATCTCAATTTAGAGGTCAGCATTAGAGCAATAAAGTTGAGAGTTGTATTAGTTTCATATGGTTGCCATTACAAATGATCACCAGCTGAGTAGCTTAAAACAACAGAAATGTATTCTCTCATAATTCTGGAGGCTAGAAGTTGGGAATCAAGTTGTCTTTAGAGGTTTGCTCCCTCCATACTGTCTAGGGGAGAATCCATTCCTGTCCTCTTTCAGCTTCTGATGATTACTAGAGTTCCTTGGCATGTTTTAGCCACATCACTGCAATCTCTGCCTCCATCTTCACATCTCCCTCTACCTCTTCTCATAAGGACACTTGTAATGAAATTTAAGGCCCACCCAGATAATCCAGGATAATGTCCTCATCTTATCCTTAATTTAATCACATCTGCAAAGACTCTTTTTCCAAACAAACTAAAAGTTATAAATTCCAGGGATTAGGACCTAATAAATTCTGGTGGCCATGGTTCAGCCTACTACAGAAATTATCAGAATATGAATGATGAGTAAGAAAAGAGAAGAATTGCCAAGGGTGAGAGATGGTAGGAAGCTACCTTGATGTAGGGGAAGAAGCTTACAAGTTCAAGAACCACTCTGCCACTGCTTGTGTGTGCCTGCCCTACTGGTCTCAGTGCTTTGGACCCCATTTTCCCCACTATCAAATGATGGAGCCTGACTGCATGATTTTTCTTTTGAGTAGAAAATATTAAGTGTGCATTTCATCTAAGAAAGTATACAGAGTCACTTGGAGGCTGTGGCTGTTTAAAAAAGATAATATTGTACTTAAGGAGCAATATTAAAACAAGAAGATAAATCTAACACAAAACTGTCCATAACCCCGTCATCTAACTAAATCAATATTTTCATTTGAATGGCACTGTCTAGTCCTTGATCAAATGGACATTCAATTTTTACCTATTGCCCACAATTTTATAGGTAAACTTTTATAATTTGCATTTTAATTTAAAATGTCACTATGATCATTTTTCCATTTTGCTATGGTCCTTTTTTCTAATCTCACCCACTCCCTACCCCGCCCAAACTGACACGTTGTATCGTTGAAGGAGATGCAGTCTATGTGAGTGGCATCCCTAGAATTGTACAATGACAGTCATGCTGACAACAGTGGGAATCTGCCTCCTGGAACAATGCGAAATTGTGGCCAATAGTCTTACCACCAGCCAACAGTATCAAGACTAAATGGCTTCCATTAAGGTTCTTTTCTATTCTAAACTTAGATTCTAATTCCTACCAAGGTGGACATTGATAAAGAGACTTACAGTGACTTCTCATAAAACTTTTATTTTAGGTAAAGCTTGAAACAATATTTTAGAGAGATAAAATAACGAACTTATTTAGCTTTTCCCTTAGATGATATCTCAACTATTGTCACCTTAAGGATTAGATCCCATTCAAATATATCTGCTTCAAGCTACATTGACATCATTTTGCATGACACAAGATAACTGCTATGATTTAGCTCTGGTGTTAGTCATTCTCAACTCTGCATAGAAGTGCTGAAAATAATGCAAGACTGTCCCACTTTTCTGCAATAAATAGAAATCTGAATATCACTGGAAACATTCTTGGATATCTATTTATTGTATTTGGTATTTGCATTTTTTTCAAGCATACTCTCCCCTTAAATAACCTCATGTCCCTAGGTACATGCATGCTTACACTCACACATTCTTCCTCTTTCTTTCTCTCTCTCTCTCTCTTCCTTTTCCCCCACAAACATACACACATCAGTTGAATTATCAAAGTATGCTATAATACATTTTTGTCCAGTATGTATTAAAATTTGAAATGGTACCAAAGAGCATGGAACTAAAAGAATCAATCATCCTTTATCATCTCCCTTAAGAATGAAGTTAACAATGAAATGGTCATTCTTTTTTCTTTATTGTGGAAAAGAAAAAAATAGATTTTAGGTACCAGCTGAAATCTACAACATGGAACACCTGCTATTAAGGAATAATCTGTGCAGGGCCTCAGTGGTATCAATTTAATGATATTAAAGGCGTTATGGTTCACACGGGCATGCAGCTTGTGGTGAAAATATTGTGTACAGCTCAGCACATCATAATCATAGACACAATTAAACTCATGCTTTGGTACCTGTCTGTAATTAGCTACTATTCTGCCTCTTTGTTCATGCTGGAGAAAGTTTCCTATGTGCACGTGGCTTTGGGCAAGTTACCTAACCTCTCCATGCCTCAGTTCCTTCATCTGTTGATTAGAAAGGGTTTAATTGTGCTTTTCTTAGACAGATGTTGAGAGGACAAATCAAATGATACATGTGAAATAGAGGAGAGTGCCTGGAGTATATAGTAAGTGCTTGGTAAATTTTTGCTATACTATCCAACTCCTCCTTTTACAGAACTGTTTAGTCATTCATCTTATTCGTAGCATTTTACTGGGAGTTTGTGAGGACAGTTTGCACTGAGTACCCATCAGACTCATTCATTTACATATTTTTTCTGATCTGATTTATGGCTGCCCTGCTTGACCATGTAGTAGCAATGTGGAAATTCCATGGTCACATAGTGGGGCTGTGTTGTAACACAAAAGCCACTGAGGGATTGGAAGTCCAGTTATACCCCAGAGTCAGTTAGTAAAGCTGGCTTGCCAATTCAGTGTTAAGCATGAAACCTGGGATAGCAGGAGGAGTTATGTTAGGAAACTGGGGTTGGTACCCATCTCCCAGTGAGTTAAGTGAAACCAACTGCATCTGAACCTCTAGACTGGCCTGTGATTGAAAACTGGTTGGCACCATGCTGTTTGCCAGATTCTCAAAGGACACTCTGACCTTTTTGTTTTCATTTTGCATTTCTCTATTATCAACTATCTTTGGATACTGTGATGCCAACATAGCAGATCTCAGTGGCAGCTTCTCTTTCTATTGATAAAAGATCAAATGACAGGAATTAAAGCTGTGAAAAAAATCTTGCTTTAAAACAACTTAGGCAATAACTTTTTTTAAAGGTATCCGTTATCATCATAGAACTCAGCCCTGGAGAAGTCTTCAAGTCTTCAGATGCAATTATTTCTTTTTTCAAATGAGGAAACTGTGACCTAGAAAGGTAAAATGAATTTCATTCAGGAATCTCTCAACTACCCAATGCTGGGTTATTCTTTGAGGACTTGATTACATGACTGGCTCTCTACATCGATTTAATTACCTACATCATTGATCACATTAACTGTGTAACCTATGCGAATGACCAATCTTTATCAAATTATAATCAAGGCTTACATTATATAATGCTCTACAGTTTTGAGATGCCATCAAAATTATTCTTCACGAAAATTCTCTGACACAAGTATTATAATACACCTATATTGTGTAAGATGAGGAATTATATCAAGATGCATGTTAAGATAAGAAGTTCAGATTCAGAAAGCATAATTCATTTTTCAATGGCTCCACAGTTGGCAAGTGGCTGAGTTGAGCCTTGAACCCAAGCCTCTGATTCCCTATTCCATGCTTCTCCTAAGGAAATTCCCCTGGTGCTAAGAAATAGCTTGCCATGGGGAGTTAGCTTAATTAGCATAGATCTAGACCAACTGGAAATGGAACACAAGTTGGGATTTTGTGGTAAAGCCAGCAACACCAGGAATAAAGACACAGGGTTTAGATAGATTTATTCATTAAATATAAACTTTACTTACCAATGTTGTTGAGACTTAGGCCTGCTTATCAAAAATTTGGTAAGGAAAAGATATTTAATTGTATTTTCTGTAATCCAACTATATTTCCCCATATTAGTTCATGTATATATAAAAAAATTTGCCTCCTGACTCAATTACAAAAGCCCTACCCAAAAAATATTTAGAATAATTTCAAGAATTCCATCCTTACCTGTCCTGAGGTATTACTATTTTTTTCCAGAAGTAAAACATATAAGTTGTAAAGGAGAAAAGCTTTTTATGAGAACAGCTAAACAATGATAGAGTCATTTCCTCAAATGATACTTATCTTTTAACAGTAATGCCATAAAAATAGATTAAAAGTAGGTGTGTGTTAGGGTATTAAGTTCCAGTACAGAAATAAATTCACTGTGCCTAAAGATTCAACAGTCCCTCTTTGGTATTAACCTATCTTTACAGACAAAACTTTAAAAAGATGTATTAATTGTAATTAGTTGCTGCAATATACATAATATATACAATCTTTCACATTTATAAAATTATTTGAAACATTTCTTTAGAATAAAATTTTAGAGGAGCAATTACTCAGCCAAATACTCATTAACATATGCCTAAGATTTGGGGAACATATTAGCAATTGCAATATGACTGTAATCTAGTAAAACTAATTTAGAGGGGTGTTTGCTCTTTTATATTTTAATTACGTTGGTTAATTTAACCAGATGTAAGTAAAGAAAGGTAATGGCTGAGGATTTGGCATTGACACCAATTCTGTTCTGTAGCAGCAGACCAGAAACAGCCTGGTCTCAGCAGGATGGAACTGGCCACATGGGAACAGGGGGAAACTGAGGATGGCTGAGGGCCACCCCCCAAACAACACCTTCAACACCTTTGTTAGAACAAATTCAAG
>VSMD01063204.1:0-17541 GCA_008750895.1 Mirza zaza | reverse complement strand
TCTGCTCAGGTCCTTTGCCCATTTAAAAAATGTTTTTAACTCTCTGTTTTGAGAGAACTGTAGATTCATAGGAAGTTGCAAAGACAGTGCAGAGAGGTCCTGAGTGCTTATAGCACGGTGTCAAGGCCAGAAAAGTGGTCATTGGTACATGTGTGCACATGCAACTGTCAGGGGTGCCTGTGTACACATATGTCTGAAGAGATCACTTCTACTTTGTTGACTACAGAAACACGTAAAATTTTGGCCACCCCGAAAGTATCTCTTCCGTCGACAGTTACAGTGCTTTGTAATCTTGTCCAGATCACTTTGGAACAAAGGACGTTTGCCATCCCCTGAAAACCTTTCTGTAGCCTTTATCAGGCTTGTGGAACTGAAAACCAATTCTGGCCAAAAATATTGTGTTAAAGTTGGAATATCTAAACCTGTAACATGATCGTAACATGAAAAAATAGAAAATTACTTGAATATTCAACAATAGATGGTTTGGTAAATAATGTTACCAAATAGACTGGACTATTATGGAGTCATTTAAAAATGATATAGGAAGAAAGATGTTCAATGTGTGTCATTACATGAAAAAGCTTATAAAGCGACATATTTCATATCTTTTCATAGAAAACAGCCTGAAACACTGTGCACCAAATTGTTAGAACTGTTTTATCAGTTTATTTTTCTTTGATTATATATTCTTTCTTTTGCAATCATCTATATTGTTGTATATATTGCATGCAATAAAATTTACTTATTTTGAGTACATAATTCAATGAGTTTTAGAAAATATGTACAGTCGTGCGAACACCGGCACAATCAAGACAGAGAACATTTCCATCATCCCCTGGAACTTCCATTTACTTACCAACCAGCCCCTGCAACCTCTGCTCTGTCACCTTAACGTTTTCTAGAATTTAATACAAAATGAAATCACACATGAAGTAGTCATTGTGTTTCCTTTTTCTCCTTCATATCACATAATGCTTCTGCGACTGACTTACGCTGTCATGTGTCGGTAGCAGTTCACTCCTGTTTATTGCTGCATCATACACCACGGTGTGAATGTACCACAATTTGTTTATCCACTTGTCGATTATGGGTTTCAATTCTTCTTCTTTCCATATTGCACTGGATGGGACCTCCGGCACAGTGCTGAATAGAAGTGGTTAAAGCAGACGGCCTTGCCTTGCTCCTGATCTCAGGGGACGGAGATTGGCCTTTCACTGCTCAAAGAATGGTAGCTGTAGGTGTTCTGGAAATTTCCTTATGCTTCTAGTCAGCTACATCACATTGATGTTGAATTTTGCCAAAAATGTTTTCGGTATATCTTGGATTGAGTGTACATTTTTGTCTTTTTACTTTTTATCTTTTCTATGATGAATTACATTAATTGATTTTTTAATGTTAAAGCAAACCTGCACACCTGGGAAAACCCCTCAGTCATAGCACCTGGTTCCTTCCTGTGCTGCTGTATTAAGCTGCTGACGTTTTGTTAAGGACTTTTCTGTCTACGTTCTGTCTACGTTGTTAAGGACTTTTCTGTCAACGTAGACAGAAAAGGGATATAGGCTTTCATAGTTTTCTTTTCTTGTAATATTTTTATCTGGTTTTGGGATCTAGATAATGCTAATCTGATAAAACTAATGATGAAGTGGTCCTTTCTCTTCTCTCCTCTGGTTGTATAAAAGTGGGCTTTAAAAAACGTTTAGTAGAGGCCAGGCGTGGTGCCTCATGCCTGTAATCCTAGCACTCTGAGAGGCTGAGGCGGGTGGATTGCTCAAGGTCAGGAGTTCAAAACCAGCCTGAGCAAGAGCGAGACCTCATCTCTACTATAACTAGAAAGAAATTAATTGGCTAACTAAACATATTTAGCCGGGCATAGTGGTGCATGCCTGTAGTCCCAGCAACTTGGGAGGCTGAAGCAGGTTCACAAAGCTGCCGCGGAGCCTGCCCAAGTATCACTTGAGCCCAGGAGTTTGAGGTTAGCTGTGAGCTAAGCTGACGCCATGGCACTCTAGCCTGGACAAAAAAAGTGAGACTCTGTCTCAAAAAAAAAAAAAAAAAATGTTTGGTAGACAGGGACTGGGGGTTCTTTTTTTGAATGTTTTTAAATTTTCTGTAATAGATAACAGAATACCAAAGCTTTGCATTTCTTCCTAAGTGAGCTTTAATTCATGTCTTTCAAGGAACTTATCCACTTAAACTGTCAAATACATTAGTCTCAAGGAAGTCCTGGTGTCCCTCATCAACCTTCTATACCCCTAGTGTCTGCCAGGATGTGGTCTCTGCTCCTGATCTTGCTGATGTGTGTTTCTGCATTTTCTCTTATCAGTGTGGCTAGAGGTTTATCAATTTCAGTGATTATTTCAAAGAATCAGCTTTTTGTTTTTAATTTTATCTGTTGTTTGTTTCATATTTAATTGATTTCTGCTCTCATTCTTACTTTTTCTTCCTTCTGTTTATATCTAATTTGTCTTATTTTTCTGGTTTCTTATGGTGGGAATTTAGATCATTGATTTGAGAATTTTCTTGCCTACTTGTCTGTTTATTTGTTATTTAGGTCCTATTAGATTTTGCTCCCATCTTCTGAAGCTTCAATATTAGGTGCATTCAGGAGGGATTTGTTTTCCTTAATGATCCATTTGCCAATATGAAATATCTTCCTTTATATCTGACAGTATACTCTTTTCTGAAGTCTACTTTGTTTGATATTAATATAATCTATTCAGGTTTCCTTTAAATCAGTGTTTATATGGTACATTTCTTCCCTTTTTATTTTAAAAATAGGCACAGGACTTTTCTTTTTGTGGAACACTTTAAAAATTGAGTTATAATAAGCAAAACTCATCATTTTAGTGTACAGTTTTGACAAATGCACACTGTTGCGTCACCACTATCAACACCAAGACACGAACATTCTCATCAGCCCCCAAGTCCCTCACCTCCCTGGCCGTCAGCTCCTCCCCAGCAAACACTGGCCCGTTTTCTGTACCTAGTGGTTTGCTTGCTGTAGCCGTCCCGCCTGTGGAATCATAGCGTTTGTAGACTTCGTAGCCTGACCTCTTCCACTTAGGGTTTCTCTTAGGCATTCGAGATTCAACCGCGTGTTGTTTGCATCAGTGTTTCCTTAATGTTGTCATGGGTAGAATTCCACTGAACTCACGCACCACAGTTTACCGCCCATCCGCTGAAGGGTGTGTGGGTTGCTTCCCATTGGGGATGACGGTCGATAAAACCACATGAACATTTGTGTGCAGGTTTGACTTCGGTTGGTTAAGTACGCAGAAGGGGACTTGCTGTATCATATGGTAAGTGTGTGTTTAGCTGTGCAAGAAACTACCAGACTGTTTTCCCAAGTGGCCGTATCACTTTGCAATCTGACTTGTGACGCCTGAGAGTTCCAGCTGTAATTCATCCCCGTGGTACTCAGCATGGGCAAGTTTTGCTTTTGTTTTTAATTTTAGACATTTTAGTGGGTTACTATAATTTTAATTTACATTTCCCTAATGATTAATATATGTCTTTTTGGGTGAAATGCCCATTCAAAATTTTCGTCCATTTTAAAAATTAGGTTGTTTTTTATTGTTGTATTTCAAGACTTATTTATTTATTATCAATACAAGATTTCTACCAGATGGGTATTTTACAAATAATTTCTCCCAGCATGTGGTATAACTTTTCATTTACTTAATTGTGTCTTTTGAAGAGTAGAAGTTTTAAATTTTGATAAAGTCCAATTTATCATTTTGTTCTTTTATAGCTCCTGTTTCTAGTGTCCTCTCTAAGCAAACTTGGCCCAACCCAGGTTAGACTTGGTTTTGCTATGTCCCCTTCTAGTGCTTTTATGGTTTAGGTTTTACATTTAGTTTTATGAATAATTTTGAGTTAATGTCTACATGTGGTTCAAGGCATGACTAGAGGTTCGTTTTTTCTTTTCTTTTTTTTAAACAAGACTGTTCAGTTTTTCCAGCACCATTTGTTGAAAAAAATACCTTTACCTCACTGAATTACTTAAGAGCCTTTAAAAAATATTTTCCCATACAGATGTGTATATATTTGCCAACTGTTTATTCTCATTCATTGCTCTCTGTGTCTATTGTTTTGCTAATATCACTCCCATGATTACTATAAGTTTTGAAATCATATACTGTGAGTCTTCCACCTTTATTCTTATTTTCCAAAATGTCTTCGGTTATTCCAGTGCTTATTAATTTCCATAAAAATTTAGAATCAACTTACTGAGTTCTATAAAAAATAGTCCTCCTAGGAGTTTGTTTGTGATTCCATTGACTCTGTAGTTTAGTTTGGACAAAGTTAACAATTTAAGAATATTAAGTTTTCCACACCTTGAAGATGGTATGTCTCTCGATTTATTTAGGTCTTCTTTGATTTATTTCAATAGTGTTTTGTAGTTTTTCAGCACATAAATTTTGCACAGATTTCGTTATATTTATATCTAAGTATTTCGTATTTTCTAATTGCTTTATGTTTAAAACCGAAACATGTAATTTCAATTTCCAATTTTTCTTTGCTATTATTAGGGAAATACAATTTTTTAAAATTTGATGAGACTCATTTTGTGGCCTAACATATGGTCTATCTTGGATAATTTTTCATGTGCTGTTAAGAATGTTATTGGGTGGAATGACCTACAGATGTCTGTTAAGTCCATTTAGTCTAAAGTCCAATTTAAGTCCGATGTTCCTGTATCTCTATGCTGATATTCGTGCATCTGGAGATACAATCACTTCTTATCTTTGGCTTTACTGTTGTTGGGGGAAGACTTTTTTCTTGGGAGCGTGACTAGGATGTGTGTTGGGCGGTGCTATTTGGCTTTGCTTTCTGGATTCATTCAATAGCAAAGGCTCTATGATTTCCTTGGTCATAAATAGCCCTGGCGCGGTAGCTTTCTCAAAGGCTGGCTGGAGTAATGGTGTGCCATGTGGGTGAGTGGGCTGTGACCTCCTTGGTAGCTGTGGAGACGTGGGCAGCGGTGGTGGCAGCAGTCATGAGAAGAGTATCTCCTTCCCGAGTGCCATGCAATTGTGTCAGCAGACGTTGAAATGGGACAGGTGGACCAACCACCAGTCGAAGAGGCGGCCCTTGCAGGTGAGATCCAGCTGCAATGCAGCAGTAGGATTCATGCCTGACCGCTTTTAACCAGGAGACGTGCCCGTGTGTTCCTGGAGGCAGGAAAGTCTAAATCACCATGACCTATGCCCACTGAGGCTTAATCAGGATTCGTGGTAATGGTCATTATCAGATGCCTGTACCCCAGCAATGATTGTTCTTGCAGAGATCTCACAAACTAGGCACAATTTCTAAGGAAATAAGACACCAGGCAGGTAAGTTTCAACAGGACGCCCAGAGAAGGGAGAGTGAAAGTGCAGGCTGGGCTCCTCCCAGGGACAGCACGCATCACGGGAGGGTGCATGCCAGGGCCCTGGACAACTCGGAAAGGATAAACAGCTATAAGTCACGATGACCTACTTCAAAACTGTGCCCATGATTGACTCTGGCATAAATTACGATTCCTCTGAATTCTTGGACTGAAAATTTGCAAACATTAAGAAACTAGAACTTCTGTCTGGAAAATAAAATCATAAATCCTGGTCCTACAGGTCAGTCCACCCTCAGGAAATTCAGAAGCATGTTCTTCTGGCTTGGTGTGTAGGAGCTTCTGCCAGGAAAATATTGCTTTTCAGGGACTCAATTATTTATGAAGAGGGAAAAACCAAGGCCCAGGGAGATAGAATGACTTGCCAACAGTCTCCTCAGGAGTGAGGGGCCAGTTTTGGACTCTGGTCCAACCTCCTCCTGTCTGTAAGTGAGGGTGGAGGAGGTTGCATCCAGACAGCTGCTCCACGCCCACTGGGCTTTGCTTTTCAGCAGACGCTGTGTCGGACATAGGTAGGCTAATTGGTGAGGGAGGTGTTCCAAGACTTGGGATTATCAAGACCAAGGTAAATTTTTGAAACTTAACACCCTAAATAGCTGAGCCTTTCCTGCCTCTAAGTTCTTCCCTCCCTTAGCTCGTTTTGTCTCACTTCTTTGGGAAGCTGATATAAAAGCCAAAAGACAAAGGTTACCTGATCAGCCACATGAAACCAGAGTCACCGGTTAACAGCTTGGCAATGTTAGATGCTGTGTTGGATTGAAGGTTGTCCAGTGGAGGGCCGTTTGGCAAGAAGAAGGGAAAGGCGAAGTTCTTCTGAGGATCTGGGGTCAAGAAAGGTCGGGTGCAGGGCAGAGTCCTGGTCTGAGCAGGTGGTAAGGACTCCGGGAAGAGAGAGTACCTGTTGGGACAGCAGGTGGTGCTGCCCACGGGAACAGGGCACCACGGGCAGAGCGGACATCTGCTGGGCGTCCATGCCGCCTGGGGCTGCTCTAAACCAGCCGTGCGTTCCTCTGATTCAACCTTCACAGCAGTCTGTGTCAGTGATATTCTTATTATCTTATTCTGCAGCTGCGGACCTCCGCCTTTGACAGCTGTGTAGCATGTGCCAGGTGGCTCAAAGGGGGCGAGGTGGCTTTGGGACTGGAACTCAGGTTTGCGCTCTGTCACTGCGCTCTGCTGCCAGGGCAAGGGTGGGTGGAGAAAGAAGCCTGGAAAAGAGCTAATGGCGACACAAACCCAATTGCTTTCCCTGCCACCAGCTTTGTAAACTATTGTCTCCCCAGGAAAACCTTTAAAAATGACTCAGTGACGTCCCACGTTGTAGCCAATGCCACAGGGAGGCACAAGGTGAAGGCGCCCGTTCCGAGTCCTGCAAACCCGTCTCTGCTGATGGGAATGTCTTAGTGCCATGAGCAGATGGAACGGAGCTCAAAGTTCATCCCAGGATGTGACAAGGCCAGTGTGGGGACAGGCAGTGATACACGTCTGAGGACCAGCTCCCACGTCTGCTGCCACCCAAATATCTCTGAACGTCAGCCTGAAAGGCACACATTTCAGAGCGATTTCTTGTGCTTCTTGGACTCTTGCCAGACACATGTGAGGTCTACCTGCAGCATTTGGAGTCCGAACTGAGTTTGGGCTGTAACAGCACATAGAAAAAATTGAAAAATCTTCAAAATGTCTCCCTATACTATAAATGTATGACTCTGAGCTTGGGAGGGCACAAGAGGTCTAAGTGGGAGAAAGATCTCAAGGGAGAGAAAAGGCCAACTACCCTCAGGTAAATGATACTTTCAGAAAAGGATCTCTTTTCTATGATTTTTAACTTACAATTCAGAGTTGCATACATTTATGAGGTACAATTTGATGTTATGATATATGTATACAATATGCAATGACTGAATCAAGGGAATTAACATCTCCATCACCTCAAATACTTAGTATGATGAGAACATTTGAAATTAAGAGGATTGCTCCCTTAGCAATTTTAAAATATAAAATATACAGTGTTATCCGAAGGTGACTGGTTCCAGGATGCTCGGTGGATCCCAAAGTCCACATAAACCCCAGCCCCAGAGTTGGCCCTCCGTGTACACAGAACACATCCCTCGAATACTGAATTTTCTATCTGTGTTTGTTTGCAGGTGGGGAACAGGCCCATGCAGAGGGCTGACTGTATTTACTGAAAAGAATTCCCATATAGGTGGACCCATGCAGTTCAAACCTGCATCATTCAAGGGTCAACTGTATTATTATTAATTATAGCCACCTTGCTGTGAAGTACATCACTAGAACTTACTCCTCCTGTCTAACTAAAACGTGGCACCCTTTAACTGATACCTCCCATTCCTTCTCTTCTCCCCATCCCCTGGGAACCACCATTCTACTCTTTGCTTCTACGGCTTTGGCATGTTCAGATTCCACATTTGAGTGAGAACATGTGTGTCTGTCTTTCCGTGCCTGGCTTATTTCATTTAGCATCCTGCCTCCAGGTTCATCCATGTTGCCACAAATGACAGAATTTCCTTCATTTTTAAGGCTAAATACTATTCCATTTTCTTTATTTGCTTATCTGTTGGTGGAACTTAGGTCGGTTCCGTATCTTGGGTACTGTGGATAATGCTATAATGAACATGGGAGTGTAGACATCTCTTTGACATACTGATTTCAATTTCTTTGGATGTATACCCAAAAGTGGGATTGCTGGATCATATGGTAGTTCTGTTTTTAGTTTTTTGAGGAAGCTGCATACTGTTTCCATAATGTACTAATTTACATTCCCACCAGCAGGGTGCAAGTGTTCTCTTTTCTCCACATCCTCACCAGCACTTGCCTTTCATCTTTTTGATAAAAGCCATTCTAACAGATGTGATGTGGTATCTCATTGTGGTTTTAATTTTCATCTCTCTAATGATTAGTAATGGTCAGCATTTTTTCATGAACTTCTTGGCAATTTGCTTGTCTTCTTTTGAATGTCTGCGTAGGTCCTTTGCCCATTTTTTAATCAGGTTATTTGTTTTCTTTCTATTGAGTTGTTCGAGTTCCTTACATATTTTGAATATTAATTCCTTATCAGGTGTATGGTTTGCAAATATTTCCTCCCACACTGTGGGTTGTATCTTCACTCTATTAAAAAGAAAAAGATTTCATTTGGACCAAAATCTCTTACTTTTTTGCATCAGGAGTAAGGAGATTTTGTCTGAAATAACTGAGTAATTATCTCAATTCCATTTTAGTTTTAAACAACAGATTTGTGATCAAAGAAAAAGTGTTGAAGGTAAAGGGGAATTTATTTTGACTTTCAAATATGACTTAGAAATAATTCTGATGCTCTTCTCAGAGCATCAGAGAACCAACACAGTGTGCTTGGTTTCCAATGTCCTCTACACCACTTCCTGCCCATGTGTGCCCATCATTTAGCTCCCACTTATTAGTGAGAAGACTTGGTGTTTGTTTATCCATTCCTGAGATACTTCACTTAGAATAATATTTTACAGTTCTAAGTTACCGTAAAAGGCATTATTTCATTCATTTTTATGACTGAGTAGTACTCCATGATGCATATATAGCACATTTTCGTTACTCACCCGTCAATTAGTGGGCACTTATGTTGGTTCCATATCTTTGCAATTACAAACTCTGCTACAATAAGCATTCAGGTTTATCGTCTTTTTAACATAGTGACTTCTTTTCCTTTGGGTAGATACCTAGTAGTGGGATTGCTGGATTGAATGGTAGGTCTACTTTTAGTTCTTTTAGGAATCTCCATACTGTTTTCCATAGAGGTTGTACTAATTTATAGTCCCATCAACAATGTATAAGCCAACATCTTTTTTTTTTTATTTTTTAATGATGGCCATTCTGATAGGGATAAGCTGGTATCTCATTGCGGTTTAATTGGCATTTCCCTGATGATTAGTGATGTTTGTCTACCGAACTCAAATCTAGAAATTTTCTTGACTTAGTTGCTCTCTGGACTCAAACACTAAGATTATAAATTTCCTCCAAATATTAGCCTTTGTTTTTCTTTGTTTTCATACACAATACCTTGAATTGCCTTCAAGCAATACAATCTGAAATGAACGACTAAGCCTCAATAGTACTCCTAAATAGGAGTTCTTGATACCTTCATAATTTAATAAGGAGGTGTTTGTGCTCTTATTGATACAAAAAATGTTTTGATGTTAATAAATTAGAAATTGGTGCCCAAAATTTAAGGCTCTAAAACAAACGGCGCTGTCTCCTTCGCTTGGTTGAACCTGGGCTCCGGGGATTTCTGCTCCAGGGAACTGTCCAGTCCCTGCCCATCACTCTCCTTAGTCTCTGCACTCAGCTCCCCAGCCTGTCGTGTCCTCTCAGGCCCTAAACGCTTCCCAGTGGCCAGTCCCACATCCCTCGATTGCCATCGGGACTGGACGACTTGGGAACTCAGTGACCCGATCGCCCAAGCCCATGCTGGCGATGCGATTTTGAATAACGATGACCTCGTGACCTGACATCCCAATGCAAGTGCCGACAAGTCAGCGTCTATATGTTCCTTCCCTCCAGTGACGATGCCAGCAGTGGCGACAGTGACGCTGTGCCGTTTAGTCACACTCCCAGCCCGCTGCAAGTGTGGGCAGATGGGAGGAGTCATTGAACCAAATTAAAACGGAGCCCTGGCCTGGGAGTCCCTGGACAGACACAGCCAGTGGGGCCTCCCAAGTGACCTCAGCCTTGCTGGATTTGCAGACATAAACGCAACCTGAGTTATTTCTTGAAAATGCCTACCATGTTTCCCCAAAATTAAGACCTACCCATAAAATAAGCCCTAGCAGGATTTCTAAGCATTTGTGCAATATAAGCCCTACCCCGAAAATAAGACCTAGTGATGGGTGTGGCTATGCAGTGTATCTGCACAACCCATGCATGTTGTCGTGAAGCGGTAAAAAACACGAGCAGCCCTTCTCATCTGCCCCATTGTGACAGCTACTGTCCCAGAGGTGACCGGAAAGGTGTGGCAGCCCCACCAACAAGGTCGGCTCCCCCTGTCAGGTCCCAGCCATCCTGTGCGTGCTGCAAGCTGAGACTTTGAGGGGAAAATAACACATCCTCTGAAAATAAGCCCTACAGTGTCTTCTTGAGGAAAAATAAATATAAGACCCTGTCTTATTTTCGGGGAAACACGGTATATTAATGTAAAACAGAACTTGAACTCAACCCACCATAACCCAACAAACATATAACTAGGGCCTTTCCAACGGGATAGACCAAATTCGGCACCTGTATGACTGTAACCGAATTTTCTTTGCTCCACTTCTGTTTCCGTCCTATAAAAGCCTCCCCAGCGCATTCCCTGAGGAGCTCCCGAAACATTCTGGTTTGGAGCTGCCAGTTCACGGATCACCGTGTGGTCAAATAAACTCCTTAAAATATTACTGTGTCTCAGTTTACATTTTCAACAGATAAAATATTTTAAAATGAATTTCCTTGCTCAATAATGTCACTGAAAGTTCTGGGGGCGATAAGCTGACATCCTAAGCTGTCCTCTGGCCAAACGATCACAGCTGTGCCGCCGAGCTCCAGTCGGGGAGGTGTGGGCAAGAGCGACGCAGGACGGGCTCAGCTGGGTCGGGAGTGTGGGCCCCTCGTCCTCGTCTGTCACCAGCTTCTCTGTGACTTGGCTGGGCCTGGAATGTTCCCCATGAGCTTCTCCGGTTTTAACGGTTCACAGACCACGATTACAGCGCTGACTTGGCTGAGGGAGCTGGGCGCCCGCCCCCGAGTGCTGGGTGACAGAGCAGCGCTGTCCTCTGCCGTCCCACCCTGCCGTGACACCTTCTCAGAAAACAGCATCCACTGGCATGTCCCTTGCACTCTGCTTCCCACGCCCAGCCTCAGTCACGCTTGCTTGCACACTCACAGCAACCTTTGAGACAGGGCAACACGCACTGTCCCACCGTAGAGGAGAAACGAGGCTCGAGGCCAGGTGGAGCTGATGGGTATCAGATCCGTAGCTAGGCCCTGGGAGCCATTCGCTCCGGACTTGGGGAATGGTGACGCCACGCTCTCCCCCCGCTCCCTGCTCACTCACTCCCCGTACAGATGGCGTTTTCCAAAGGGCCTCCCATTCCACGTTCTCTTCTGCAATGTGCTCCTGCCACTCCACCGTGAGCGGCACCTGTTTCTCCACCCCACACACCTGGGCAGGACCATGACAGCTTTGCGAGAACGAGGCACGACGCTGCCCGCCCCAGTCACAGCCCTTGCCTGGCCTGTGGCTGACACAGCCTGCCTTTGGGAAGCCCCCACGCGAGAGGCACGGCCACGCTCGCACCACGTGGGCAGCCCAGCGACATGCAGAGCCCACGTGGAAAGGTTGAGAGAGAAGCCGGAGACTTTCCTGAAAGTTTCTGCCTCACGCCCCAAGTAGGAAGCAGCAACGTGGTAAGCGCAGTCTCGGGTCTGCATTCTGCCATTTAACAGCCTGTTTTCCTCATGCGCTGTTTGTAACATCCTCACCAAAACATCTTTACAACTCGGAGGAAGCAGCTTCACAGAGAAAATTGGAGTAGGATACGGCCCCGTGAGGAATGGAATGTTTTAAAGCAATCAGCCAGCATGCTCTCATGGCAATAACAGCACCTTTCCGAGAAACGTGGATTGACTCGTGGGTGTAACAGACTTCGTTTTCTGCTGTTCCGACGTGACCAAGCTGGTGTGTTCAGCTGTTGCACTGATTCATAACAGCAGCTGAGTTAAAGCTCAGTGTTATTTCCTTCATTACACACATCTACACTCTGGGTATGTGGTTAATCGAGTGCGTTGGACCACCGTGTTGAGGCGGCATCACCCCTGCAGTCAGGGGCACACGTCTGTCGACCGGCAGAGGGAGGCCCAAGAGGGCCCAGAGCAGCCCCGTCCTCATCCTCACGGCCGCTCTTCCTCAAGTGCCCGGCCAGGCACCTTGCAGGCACCGGGTTCTAGATGGACTCTCGCCGGTGAACTGAATCACCAGGGGATATGCAGGTTTCCCATCTCGATCTTGTGAAGACGGGCTGGGGAGCAGGGGGTGCTGTGAGCCACACGGGGCCTGCGGGCGTGAGACGTGGGAGTCTACACGTGAGCGCCGTCACCCTGTGCCGGTCCCCCGGCAGCCGGTGTTCTAACAGAGCTGTGGATTTGGAGCGTGAGGCCGTGTTGTGTCAGGAGGTGGAGCAGCGGCGCCCCGTGTTCCGAAATGTTCTGGATCCTCCTTCCCTCAGGAGGGCAGGCACTGTCTGCACAGCCGGGCCTGGAGGGGAAATCAGCGGGGGAAGGGAGAACACTGTGTCTCTTCAGGACCAGGACACCCTCTGCTCTGCCCTTGGATGTCAGAACACCTGGTCCTCCAGGTTTCCGTCCCCAGGACTTGGGGATTTGCACCAGCAGCCTCCAGGCTCTCGGGCCTTCAGCCTGGTGTGAAGAGTCACACCACCAGCTCCCCCAGGCCCAGGCCTTTGGGCTCCGGCTGAACGAGAGCACCAGCTTCCCTGGGTCCCCAGTGTGCAGACAGCATATCGTGGGATGTGTCAGCCTCCACAATTGTGTGAGCCCCTAATGAGTCCCCTGTCACATATCTACATCTGATCTATGTGTATCTGTGTCTACCTATGTGTATACTATATCTACATCTACATCTGCAAGTACATCTACATCTGTATTCATATCACTTCTACATCCACATCTACATCTACATTTGTGTCTATATCTACATCTGCATCTACATCTGTATCTACATCTGCATCTACATCTATATATGTATATCTATATCTACATCTGTATCTACATCTTCATCTACATCTGTATCTATATCTGTACCTACATCTACATCCATATCTATATCCGTATCTACATCTTCATCTACATCCATATCACATCTACATCTGTATCTACATCCACATCTACATCTATATCTGTATCTACATCTGTATCTACATCTGCATCTACATCTGCATCTACATCTGCATCTATATCTGTACCTACATCTACATTCATATCTACATCCATATCTACATCTTCATCTACATCTTCATCTACATCTGCATCTACATCCATATCACATCTACATGTACATCTGTATCTATATCTACATCTACATCCATATCACATCCACATCTACATCTGTATCTATATCTACATCTACATCCATATCACATCTACATCTGTATCTATATCTACATCTACATCCATATCACATCTATATCCATATCACATCTATATCTACATCTATATCCACATTCACAGCTATATTCTACATCCGTGTCCTGTTGGTTCTCTCTCTGGAGAGCCCTAACAGAGCCTGCGTGCCTTTCCCTACAAGCCTCTGCTGATCCCTGACATGTCAGATCCTGACAGCAGTGAAGCCTCTAGTAATTCCTATCTCCTGGTACCTGGCTCAGCGCTCGGCACTGTATGTGCTCAACAAATGTTGGATATTTATTACACTTTACATATAGCAGAAATTACAGGAAAAAGTTAAACTGAAAGAAAATGTATCCAACAGGTATGCATTGTTCCATTAAAAACTTTAACAGTAACTTTTATTTATGAAGTAGGAGTTTAGAAACTTTAGGAAATATAGAGAAATATAATAGAAAAAAAGATTTAAAGACCCAGATTAGAACTCTTCCCATTTTAGTGTAGAAAGTCAGCTTATGACAAAATCAAGCTGAATTTAAAGTAAAGTTCACAGCAAAATTCTGATGTTGACAGATTTACCCCAAGAACCCCATTTTCTGCCCCCTTTATGTGGCCCATTCAGCCTGTGTTCTGCAGCCTGTGGGGTCCCCTCCCTGAGGCACTGGGGTGTGTTCCAGTCACACCTGCAGAGGTTACTGTGCAATGAGACCCCCAGGGCATTATTTTTTAGTTTCTGTGTCTCTTTTTTTAAGTTTAATGTCTGCCCCTTTCATTGTTTGTGGTTGTCAGTGAACTTGACTCAAAGTTTCTAAACTGCTTTGCCCTGGGCCACTAGATAATCTACTCAGCTCAATATCACTGTGTTTAAAATCAGTCACATTACCTGGCTGTGCAGCCCAAAGGCATTTACAGGTTTTTCTGGTCTTGACATTTTCTAGACAGTGACTTTCCTGGAAAGGTCATCTCGATGAGTGAGCTGTCACTGTGATACTTCTTCCAGACTGGAACTGATCTCCGGTGTGTGGGTGGGTCAGATTGCACAGGGTGAGAGAGGCGCTTGCTTTGATTCTGGGTGTAAAAATGTTCCTGAGCGTTTGTCTTCTAAACATGCACAGAAAAAAAACTAGGGGCTTTTTCCCAGTGTTGACAGCACGTTAGGCAAAAAGCCTCTTCTTATGTAAGTTTAATTTGTTCATTTAAAGACCCCGAATGAATATGTAAATGCAGCTAAGTCTGATTTTAAAATATGTTTAGTTTTCCTTTCAGGGTGTTCAAGGTCATCAGCATAACCTGCCAGCCCATCCAACAGTTCATTTCACACATGAGGAGATGGTGTCCTGGGAGTGAGATGGCAAGGCCAGGGCCAGGGCAGAGCGGCCAGCCACAGCCCGGTCCTCGGCCGCACGCGGTTAAAAGACAGAGACACCCAGGCTCCTGGAGAGGAGGGTGCTGGCCAGAGTAGGGGTTTAAATCGGCCAGCTAGCGTCACGTCTTGGGAAAGCGTTACTTGGTGACTGGTGGCAGGAACACTTTGAAGATTCTCGGTGCTGAGGGAGTGACTGTGAGATCTGGCCCTCCCTCACCTGGTCGGTCCAGCCGTCCCTTTCCAAAGTGCCCTTGGAGTTAGGGAAAGACCTAATAAAATAGGCTAGAGAACAGGAAAAAGGACTAAAGAACAAAGAGAATGCAGCAACATTCTAATGAAAAGACGAGGACAAAAGTTCTTGACATTTTAAAAGCTCTGGTCTGTGCGGAAAGGGAGTTGGTGCTGGAGGACAATTAGGCTTGGGAAGTCCCTCAGTCCACGTGATGCTTTAATTACTCCCAAGAGAACATTATTAAGTGTTTAAAGGGCCACTTGAGCAATTAATTATTCTTCCCTGTTCATTTCCAAGCAAATGTTTAAACTTAGTCCCATTCACCAATTTACTCCTCAATTAGATTCTTATTTCTGCTTAATATGCAGCTAAAAATAGTTCTCAATTTTGTTTCTTTAAAGTTGTTTATTTTCTTCTCTTCTCCCTAAAAAACAAGCCATTTTGAAAGGCGGCACATCTTCTCTCTGAAGGTCCAGAACCTTCTGTGCCTGCTCCCCAACCCCCAAGCCCTGCAGCCCCTGTGGCCCAGGGTCTCCTGTCACCCCAACACTAGGAGGGCCTCCGTCCCCTCTCCAGGCCCCCCCGGGTCTCCCACACTCTCAGGATTTCACTGTGCACACAAGACAAATGCACGCCCCATGCCTGTGGGACTGTGACTCAGGCACATGGGAAGACAAACTAAAACTGACAAAGTTCTCCAACAGGCTTTCTGTTGGGGATGGAGAGGGTGAATTTTGTACAGAAGTCTAGTATCCAGTCATATTTGGACTTCCCTCCTCCGGGAAAACGCACCCTCCTGCCTCTCCTTTGCCTAACCTCGTTCCCTCTGCAGTTATCCGTTGGGTACCCACCCCGGGACCGGAACTCTGCCCGGGAGGGGCCTATGTCTCACCCATCACTTGACCCCACTGCACCCAGTGCGGTAATTTTCAAACAAATATTTATGTGTGTATGAGTTACCTTGATTCTCGGAGACCCTCTGAGGTGGGGAGGCATGTATCATCATTCCCATTTACAAATGCACCCAGGGTGGGACAGGAAATAAAACATATTTATGAAATCGATGAACATAAATAATATGTTCCAGATCCCAGGCGGTGTAGCTAAGAGCAGATCTTGTTCTCTAACACTGTTTCCCACTGACACAGGTAGATGGTGATGGATGACAGGTAGATGATGATAGAGGATAGATAAGTGACAGGTAGATGATTGATAACAGATAACGGATAGGTAGAGGAGAGGCAATAGGTAGGTAGAGGATAGATGACATGACACAGTAGATAGATAACAGATGACAAGTGGATGATAGCTGGGTAGATGACAATAGATGGATAGATAACAGGTGACAGGCAGATGATTGATAATAGATAACAGGTAGGTAGATGACAGGCAATGGCTGATAGGTAGGTGACAGATAATATACGATAGATGACAGGTGGGTAGATGATGACAGATATTGACAGATACAGGGTGAAATGATCGCGAGGACGCAAATTATAAACCCCACGAGGTAAACGTTGACGGCCGAATCTACAGAGAGGGTAACTGGAGGCTTTTTGTACCATCCTTATTCTTCTAACTTGTGTGCATGTGAAATTACTTCCAAATGAAAACAAAAATTACCCGCTTTATTTCTTGTTCCTAGTGCTTTTCCATTTGCTGGGTAACAACCAGCTCTAGCGTCAGGCCGGCCCCTGGGGCGTCGGGGGCGCGGGCTGCAGGACGTGCCCACGCGGCCGTGGCCTCCGGAGGCAGCGCTGCTCCCGCGTGGGTGCGGCGGGACCCGGGGCCGCGGGCCGCCCGCCCGGAGGCTGCCAGTTTGGGAAGAGAACGACTCCCCGTCGTGACCAAGACCCGCGCTGAGCTGCGGCCCGCGCGCACCAGCCCGAGGGTTTCCAGTCCACCCGATTTCCTCTGGTGAGGCCGCGCCAGGTCCCCCCAAAATGCGCTCTAATATTCTTCTTGATCTTCAGTCGCCCAAGCCTACCCCACCAGCCGCAGAGGACGCCCGCCCACCCCAGATGGGTGTCTCGCCGCTTTCTCGGGCGCCTTTAAGTTACTGTCTCGCGGGACGGGCTCAGGTGGCCGCAGACGCGGCGCAGCGCGTGGGAACCGCAGCCGGGCGCGGGGTCCTGCTCCTCGCAGCCGGCGCCGGGCGCTCTGCCCGGGTTCCTCCCGCTGCAGTCGGCGCGGACCGAGCGCCCTGTGCCCCCGCGTGCGCACCCCTCCTCCGCCCCTCGGGCACAGCAGGGGGATGCAGGGGCACCGAGGGGAGCTGGGGGCTAGGGGCACGGGGACCTAGGGGAGGTGGGGGACAGAGGGGAGGTGGGGGGCCGAGGGGTGCTGGGGGCTAGGGGCACGGGGACCTAGGGGAGGTGGGGGACAGAGGGGAGG
>VSMD01063200.1:0-18783 GCA_008750895.1 Mirza zaza | reverse complement strand
ATAGAGATTTTCAGGTACCTACATGACTGCAGTTTCTCAGATAAATCACTAGAAATGGGACTGGTAGGTCAAAGGGTAGGTGTGCCCTTTATTTTGACAGTTATGGCTTTCCAAAGACAATATACCAATTCACACTTCTATTCATGATACCAACACAATTGCACTGAAGGAATTCCAAAACAACCGAAAATTCATCATCCTTTTTCTGCCAACTGACCCCTTCCCTCTTAAATAGGGCGGGGGTTAAGAACCATCCATTTTTTGCTTATAACCACAGGCAGGTTATAATTATTATTGCTCGAGATTTCAAGGCCATTTCATTATTCACTGCCCCACTCTGTCCTCACTGTAGTGTAATTTTAACTGGTGAGATAGACCTTTAATTTGCAGACCTTCCCGGAATACAGATTATCTGCATTCCGCAGACATCTGCAGAAAGCCATCCGCAAGTGCCTATTTCATGGCTGAATATTTTTGCATGACATCAGCTAGAACCCATCGCCCCAGCATTCCGCCAAGTGTCACAACCTGCTCTGTTATATCAATAAGCAGTTTCAATTAGTCATTTTCTCCCCTGTGGTGACGACAGCTATAATAGCAAGCGGTGGCCTGATGAAGTTTGTAATATAAAGTGGAGATGAGAGTAGTAAAAGGAAAAGAATGCAGAATTAAAATAGCATATTAAAAAAAAAAATTCCACCTCCTCAATAATCATTCGGGGAAATGACAACATGTTTGAAACAGTATTCAAGAGTGAATACAAAAATGCAATTACTTTTGAAAAAGACAGACGAATAAATTTGCTGTGGGAACACAGGCTTGCCCCAGATAGAACGCTGGTTTTTTTTTCATTAACTAATTAGTCATTAAGTGTCATCTCAAAAAAACAACCATAAATGAAAGAATATTTGGTAAATAGAAAGAAAACTTAAGGCTTAATAGAATTGTAAAATGAAAATAAATACCAATAGAGAATACCACTTTGAATGCATTGCACGGTAGTAAATAATGAGAAGGCGTGACATAGTTGGCTCTGCCCACAACATTTATCCCTGAGACGTCTCTCTTTTTGTCCCCTTACGCCTCTTCTACACACAGCAGCCGAAATGATTTTTTAAATGATTTTTTAAAAATATAAATCAGATCACATCATTTCCTTCCTTTCAGCCCTCCAGTGGTTTCCCATTAAAATCTGAAATATTTGCCATGGCTGGCCGGTCACTGCCTAATCCAGCCCGGACCCCTCTCCGGGGGCAGGTCCCTCTGCTCCCTTCTCCTCCTCACGCTGCCTCCACCAGACACAGCCCCAGCTCAGATCCTCGGGTCTCGCCTTTGCTTCTAGCTAAAATGCTTGTCCCGCAAATATTCACATGTGTCCCCCCTTCACTTCATTCAGGTTCGTCCTCAAATGTCATCTCATCAGAAAGGGACTCTTAGACCACCCAGTCTAAAAACTAAACCCAAGCTCTTTATCCATGCCTGCTGATTCACTTTCTTTATACCACCCAACTCCACTTGATATTATGTTATGTAGTTATACCTAATACATATTATACTGCTGAAGAGAATAAGGAGACACTAGAGAGTTCTGAGCAAAGGACTGAACAAGGAAAATAGTGTTTCGAATTTCATTTTCGGTATTTTGTTATTTATAAACGTTGTTCATAAAAATGTCACACACAAATTTTTCCTTGGGTTAGCTGCGTATCTTCATTTTCAATGACTCACTCATTCCTTAAGATGTTTATTGAGCACCTAATACATATACTACAACTGTGCGTAGATGGGGTAAGGAAGAGAAAAACTCACAAATAAGCAATGCAAAAAGTGCTAAGACTTGAAAGGCAAAGGCCCTTTCTGAGAGGTGAGTAAAACTGTCACGGTAGAGCAAGCAGTATCTGTGCTAAAACATCCTCCAGTATGGCTGGAACATTCAACGCGTGGGCAGTGCCGAACCATGCCTTCAACAAGAATGCACTGAGCACCAACTGTGTACTGAGTGAAGAAGACAGCACTTAAAATATAACAACAATAACTTTTTCTTTTTCTTTTTGAGACAGAGTCTCGCTCTGTTGCCCAGGCTAGAGTGAGTGCCGTGGGGTCAGCCTCGCTCACAGCAACCTCAAACTCCTGGGCTCAAGTGATCCTCCTGCCTCAGCCTCCTGAGTAGCTGGGACTACAGCCATGCACCACCATGCCCGGCTAATTTTTCTATATATTTCTTTTAGTTGGCCAATTAATTTCTGTTTTTAGTAGAGATGGGGTCTCGCTCTTGCTCAGGCTGGTCTCGAACTCCTGAGCTCAAACGATCCACCCTCCTCGGCTTCCCAGAGAGCTAGGATTACAGGCGTGAGCCACCACACCCGGCCTACAATGATAACTTTTATCACTGTAGCTAAGACTAGGCAGATTATCAAGAGCGCAGGAGGAAGCAAAACAGAGAAGTAAAGAACAGTGCCATCATTTAACGAAGCTTCGAGTAGCAATCAAATATTTTTCATTAAAACTTCCACACTGAGCATAGACAGCCTTCCAAAGCTGGTGTAAACTGTAAATGAATTACACACAAATGTGTTAGTAATATTATAGTTTCTAAAATACCATCGTAACTTTCAAAATGTCAAATAACTCTGAATGTCAAATGCCATCCCCTCCTCCCACAAAAAAATGACCCTCACGAATTGTCTAGTTCAGGTGTCCTCAAACTTTGTAAACAGGGGGCCAGTCCACTGTCCCTCAGCCCGTTGGAGAGTGCGCACTGTGGGCCCGGGACGAGTCGGCTGCAAAGCAGGACAGGCAGCGGTGGCAAAAACACGCAGAGGAGGGCCAGGTAAATGTGCTAGGCAGCCTGCATGTGGCCCGAGGGCCGTAGTTTGAGGACACCTGGTCTAGTTGATCCCAAATCGAAAGCATCCTACTTAAAGAATTTCCTATTTGTTACACTGAGCAGCAGAAATGCTTCAATTTGGTCAGAACGTCCCTTTGTCCTCAGAGAATCCTGGTGCTGACATGGAGCCAGCAAGCCAGGAAAAGTCCACCTGGGGCAGCCCAAGGAAGGGAGAAGACATGGTCTCAGTTCAACACCATTTTTCCCAACGTAGCCCCCGATCATGCCTAGACATCACAGCGTAATAACGACAATTTAATAATGCAGTTGGGCCAGGCTCTGTCCACAGCAGGAAGCACAGGACAATACACGAGCCTTGCAAGCTCAACAGAAGGAAACTTCTCCAAGCAGTACCTGCGGCAGGGAGGCACCTGGTAGTGAAATAACCAGCCAGTTTCCATTTGTCATGCAGGAGACAAACCTTCAAAGGGAACCTGGAAAGGTAGAGCTCTCAAAATGGAAATAAGTGAATAAGGTCACCTGGCATGGTGGGGTTTCTGAAAATGACACAGAAGGACTGCCCATGGATTTTCCGTGGGGACGTGGTGTGGTTTCATCAGCTGTCAGGGGAGTGATGATTTCTGACTTCCTGGGGCACATTTATTTGCTGGACAAATTGGCCTCCCTACCATCATCTGCCCACGCGAGTACCAGATACAGAAACCATGTTTAAACGCCACAGGGTTCTCTCTGGCTTTTACCATAAAAAAAAGAAATAAGAACGTGTCCTGGGCGCTTGGCAAATCAGCCCAGGGTTAGATGATGACCCATTGTCTTTGACCTTCATGTTTTCGCCTCTTCTGACTCACAGGAAATGCTCTGAAATTCTTGTAGGTAAAGATAGATGATGCTGGTCGGGCGCGGCGGCTCACGCCTATAATCCTAGCACTCTGGGAGGCCGAGGTGGGAGGATCGCTCAAGGTCAGGAGTTCGAAACCAGCCTGAGCAAGAATGAGACCCTGTCTCTAGTATAAATAGAAAGAAATTAATTGGCTAGCCAAAAATATACAGAAAAAAATTAGCCGGGCATGGTGGTGCATGCCTGTAGTCCCAGCTACTCGGGAGGCTGAGGCAGGAGGATCGCTTGAGCCCAGGAGTTAGAGGCTGCTGTGAGCTAGGCTGACGCCACGGCACTCTAGCCTGGGCAACTAAGTGAGACTCTGTCTCATATAAAAAAAAGAAAAAAGATAGATGATGTCTAGGAAGTACTTACTGTCAAGTGAAAGATACTGCCTTTGCAATAGAAAAGTTGCAAACATTGAAGTTAGTGATTTATTTATTTTTTTTTCATTTCAATTGGCCTAGCTGCTCAAATTTTAAAAATTTACCTCCAAATGATGGAAGCTTTGTTTACCCAAGCATGATATTAACATGTTAAGCTAACAGCCATTTCTCTCCCTTCCCCAATTTCCTCTCCAATTACCAAGATATCGCTAACCTTTCTCCATCTTAGCTTTTTTTACAGAAACATTCTGACAGGTAAGTGTCTGCCATCCACTGTCATTTCTGGAACCGGTAATGAAATGTCAGAGGAGGGAGAGTTAATTAAAATTGTGGAATCCACTTTGTTTTCTTCCACAATCAATAAATATACAATTAAAGATGCCATTCGGCACATGGTGTAACTGGTATAAGTCACATTTTTAATAACACTTGGTTATTCAAAATCAGACATCATTAATATTAACCAAATAGCCAGTAAACATTTTGCATCATTGGTCCTAAAACTCCTTTAGCTCAACTAGTGTGGTAGATTTGATACTGAGATCCATTAAGGAGGGGGTTTTCTAGTAATAAACCAAGGAACATGTCTATAGTCTGTAGATAATTTAGGGGAATAAAAACTGTGCCTGAATATCCCACACAGGTTTGCCTGAGTTGTCATCGTTTCCAAAATTTCCTCACACTCCCAAGTTACTCTATGAACACTTAAGAAAGAAATGGCATCCAGTGGCAATTAAGAGTTCAAACTCTGGAGTCAAAAGCTCAGTGTTTTGATGCTCCTTCTACTACTTACTAAACATAAAACTTGTAATTACTTGGCTTCATTTCTCAGTGCCTCCATTTCCCTATCTGTTAAATAAAGAAAACACTCTCCATGCATAAGGCAACTCTGATGATTAAATGAGATGATATGCATGAAGCATTTTAAACAGTGACTAGAGCTTGTAAAGACTGAATAAATGCAAGCTGTCCCTCTTATTCAATACCTCGTTCATGCAAAAATTATACAGAGTCCGGTCATTTAAGAGCATTCGTATATTTGAAATACATTCATTTATTTTGCACTATTCTGCTGTTCCTTTTTTTCTGCTGAAGAATTAGAGAGATGACATTTCAGGGTCCCTCAGTTTTGAATGCTGCCACTCATTTTGAGTACAGATCTGCACTAAGCAAAGGAAAAGGAAGGGGTCAAATCGCCTAAGCAGCTGCTAGCTTCCACCCTTGCTTGTAAACTAACTCCATGTTAGTCAAACTGTACTCCTCAGGGATCATTTGTGGAAGTCTCTGATTTATAGAAGTACTTACTTTAGGGTTGGGGGTTTGCCTTTTCAGGTTTATCTCTGAGAGAGCTTGCTAAAGCCAGCAGTCCAGCGATTTTATTAAACTCCGTTCAATTCCAGCATTTTTTTTTAAAAAAGAGCATATAGAAAACACACTGGCAATAGCTATTTAAATTTCCCAGCGGATGCCAAAAATAATGAAAGGACACTTAAATGACCATTTCTGAGCAGAGCCAACAGCATGCTGCCTGATTATCCAACTATGTGAAAAATTCTCTGGATTTTTACCAGAGTACATGGGTTTGATAATGCACAATTCAGAACACAGACGGCCACCACCTCGCTAGGGTGTACAGAACTTTTCAAGTCCAAATACAAGGTCCCGTGTTACTCTGTCAGAGTAAGTTTCTCTGCTACTTTCCTGATTAACTTCTAAGAAATGCCAAACGGACAAGATGATAAGAAGATGATACAGTCTACTGATAAGACACAAGAATACAAGTAAAGAAAATACCATGGTGCTAAGTGCTTTCTCTCCTTTATTTCCATGACAACCTTCTGAAGGTAGGCATTAATATCCCCATGCACATCGGGCAGGTCAGGAAAGCAAAGCTCAGAAAGGGTAAGAGCCTTACCCCAGAGATCTTGTACACATCGGAGCTGGTGTTCTGGTTTTCCTCCCCTCGCCCCTTCCTATCCCTTCTCCACCCTTCTCTGCCCCGCTGGGCTTCTCTCCTCTGCAGAGATCTCTGCAGACTCAGCTCCCACGTCCTTCTGGCTTCCGTTGGGCTAAGACAGTGGCAGGGGTCAGAAGGTGGGAGGAGAGAGTTTGGAGGATTTATTCCCCATCTCCTCCCCTGCCTTCCTTCCCACTGCACAGCGTGGGGTTTTGACGAGCACCTGTGTTCTTCTCCCTGTGACCGGGGCTGCTATCACAGACCCTTCTTCCCTCGTTCCAAGCTAGGGTCTGGTGACGCTGTCCTCTCTCTTTGCCCCTTCACACTTCGCATAGTTGCTTTGCCATCTTAATGGCTCCCTAAGCTCTACCCACATCTCTGTCAGTAGCCCCTTCGTTCCAGGCTCCTCCACTCCGTGGGTTTCAGTGTATCACCCATTTCCTGCTGGAGATAGGAGGGAGGAAGGTACCTCTCTCCCTCTAGCTTCTCCATCTATCATGCACCCATAATCATTCATCCTCCCTCCCCCCTCCCATGCAGCCAGTCTCTCCACAAGCAAATCTGTGACGCAACTCATTGGCTTCTGGACAAGCTCAAAGCCATATTTGCAAGGATGCTCACACATAGTTCGTATTTTATTAAAAAAAAAAAAAACGGTAATAACCTCAGTGCTCAACAACAGAGGATTGGATTAATCGATTCAGTTATATGCACATAAAGAAATGTGTGATTGAATGGTTACAAATGACTAAAAATAATACCATGCATTTCACGATACAAACATATTCTTAATATATGATTAACTGGAAAAAGGAAGATACACAGTTGTGCATAGAATGGCCCAGTTTTCCTTCAAAAAATTTTTTGATATGTACACGAAGATCTCAAAGAGCATGTCCCATAGAAACATAATACAAGGCACATATGTAATTTTAAAGTGTCTAATATTTAAATTTTAAAATGTTATAAGAAATAGGTGGAATTCATTTAATAATATGTTTTAAGCCCAATATATGCAAAATAATAACACTTTAACATGTAATCAATATAAATTAATAGTGAGATATATTAAATTTTTCTTTTCCATACTAAATCTTAGAAATCTGGTTTGTGGCTTACACTTACGGCAATTCAGTCTAGTGACATTTCAAATGCTCAAGAGCCACAAGTGCCTCGTGGCTACCAGACTGGACAGCTCAGGTAAGCAGGCGTGGAGAACAGGAATTCGAGTGGTTTTTACTTTCTTCTTTTCTTTTCCTCTTTTTTTACAATTACCATTTATAATTTTAATGACGTATACTACTTCTGCAATAAGAAAAACAAGTTATTTTTAAGTACTTAGCACAGAATTTTTCTTTTTTTTAATATCTCTGGAATACTTTTTAGTTCATCTCCTTTGCAATTCACAGACTATATATTTTCTAGAACTAGAAAAATGCCCTTCCCTTTACATTTCCGTTGGATAGCTAGCTAGCTTCAGCCATTGGGCATATGAGTAAGGATCAAATTTTGTTCTTCTTCAGACGGGGGCTACTAAGCCAGCTCCCATTCGCCAGTGGCACGACCCAGACTCTATCAGGACTCACGGCACTATTTTAGCAGCTCTGATGGGCTTGTGGAAGGGCATGGAATGGGGCCAGACACCGCTTAATTTGAGGTTAATTAAACAGTGATGACAAGCCTTAATCTCCAACTTGTCATCAGATTGTAAACACTGATTGCAGCTACAGCAATCTGCCATAAGCCTACTGAGAGAAATCTTGACCGGAATGAAATGAGCAACGTTGGTTCCCCAGAGGGAAGCTAGGACAGGAAAGATCAGAGAAATGCTGGCCCAGGAGAAATGGAGACCTGAAAAGAGAGAAATTGATAGAACAATGTGCCAAATCCAATTCCTGTACAGCCCTACCAAAAAAAAAAAAAAAAAAATCATGCACCTAGAAGCCAAAAAAAAAAAAAAAAAACAAGGGTGGAGATGTAAAACCACTGAACTGAGGACTTGGGAAAAACTGAAATAGTTCTACCTCTATTAGCCATTGATGGAGTTTCCTTGAAAACACAGGTCTGAGCCACTGCAGGGAATGAGGACTCTGGACAGATGGTCATACCACCGGAAGTGGGTGACAGTAGGAATCCCATAGAGGGGAGGCAAGGATAACAGTTACAGTGCACTACTAGGGCAGGTGTCCTCAAACTGTGGCCCAAGGGCCACATGCCACCCGCCTAGCACATTTATCCGGCCCTCCTGGTGTTTTTGCCGCCGCTGCCTGTCCTGCTTAGCAGCTGACTCGCCCTGGGCCCACAGTGCGCACTCTCCCACGGTCTGAGGGACAGTGGACTGGCCCCCTGTTTACAAAGTTTGAGGGCCCCTGTACTATGGTATACGTAGATACTATAGGTATCTACTATGTATGTGTCAAGCACTCCACATATAGTTTATCTAATAATTCTCATAATCACTTTATAAGGTGGGTATTATTATTCATTTTAAAGAAGAGAATGCTGAATCCCAACAAAGTATCCTCTTTTGCCTAAGGATATGTAAAAAAAAAAAAAATGGGTTGAAACCCAGTCTACCTCCTTAACGCAAGCTCTGAATCACAAGCTAGTCTGCCTTCAGCTTTGAGGCAATGTGGAGAGAGAGGAAACAGGGAAAGGATAGTCAAGTTTCTGGGGAAAAAAAAAAAAGAGTAAAAAAAAATCCAAAGTAGAGGATGACTAATTAGGAAGTACAAATGGACTCATTAAAACATGCCAGGGGGCTAACATTTTAAGAACACTGCACAGAAGACTGGCCCATTCTCCAAGACCCAACACAGGGTCTGTTTTCACCTCTTCTGTGAACCCTTCTCTAAACCTCCTGGGGAGACAAGCACTTTAAAAAAAAAACATGTATTGGCCGGGCACGGTGGCTCACACCTGTAATCCTAGCATTCTGGGAGGCCGAGGCGGGAAGATTGCTTGAGGCATTCTGGGAGGCCGAGGCGGGAGGATTGCTCGAGGTCAGGAGTTCGAGACCAGCCTGAGCAAGAGCAAGACCTCCGTCTCTACTAAAAATAGAAAGAAATTAATTGGCCAACTAATATATATAGAAAAAATTATCCAGGCGTGGTGGCACATGCCTGTAGTCCCAGCTACTTGGGAGACTGAGGCAGGAGGATCGCTTGAGCCCAGGAGTTTGAGGTTGCTGTGAGCTAGGCTGACGCCACAGCACTCACTCTAGCTTGGACAACAAAGTGAGACTGTCTCAAAAAAAAAAAAAAAACAAACATGTATTAACAAAGTGGAGTGCACCGTTGGGGGAGATGGACACCACAAAGGACCTGGACACCATGTCATGTGTGAAGAGAGTTTGAAAAAATAAGAATCTTAATCTAAGTCTGAGAAACATCGGCATAGAGAAAGAATTGTGACAGCTGTCAACTAGTTAATGAACTAACATAATAAGATTTTTTTTTTTTTGAGACAGAGTCTCACTCTGTCACCCAGGCTAGAGTGAGTGCCGTGGCATCAGGCTTAGCTCACAGCAACCTCAAACTCCTGGGCTCAAGCAATCCTCCTGCCTCAGCCTCCCGAGTAGCTGGGACTACAGGCATGCGCCACCATGCCCAGCTCATTTTTTCTATATATTTTTAGTTGGCCAATTAATTTCTTTCTATTTTTAGTAGAGACAGTATCTCGCTCTTGCTCAGGCTGGTTTTGAACTCCTGACAATGAGTGATCCTCCCACTTCGGCCTCCCAGAAGTGCTAGGATTATGGGAGTGAGCTGCCATGCACCCGGCCCATATATAAGATTTTAAGTCATGTATTCTTCCCTAAATCGTTTTGGAACAAGACAGAACATTCATTCATTCATTCATTCATTCATTCATTCATTCATTCATTCTCAGCACTGTGATAATGCTAGAGAAATAACAATGAGTGGGGAAAAAAAAAAAAAAAACAGACACAATTCCGCTATGGAGGTACATATATCTAACAGAAATAACATGGTAATAATAATAAAAAAAATCACACAAATAAATGGGAAATTGTGATAAGTGCTCCGAATAAGAGGTAAATGAGATGTCGTGATTTTTCCCAAGACACGGGATGGAATCAATAAAGAGAATATGCAGGAGAATAAGCCGAAGTTCATTATTTGGAAGATGTTTCAAACAACCCACACAAAAAAAGGGGGCCCCACGCAGAAACGTGCTCCCCTCCAGGCACGAAAAGCAGCCAGGCTGAGGCATTGTGTCTCCCCGAGTGTCTCCCCTGGGGAACTTCTCAAATCTCCTCCGACTCTAAGAAACTACATCTCCATCATTCTAAACAAACTATTTTCTCAGATGGCCATTAGAATTGGCTAGATTGAATTTCCAGGGGGCTGGGGAAATTTGAGCAGAGAAGAATCGTTTTCGGTGCATAAACCAGAGTCAAAGACGACACTGAGTCTCCTAAAGCGCTCGATAGCATTCTGCGCTTTGCTTCCACACGTCTGTTGTACTCACTACTGGCCTGTAAGCTTCTTGAGAGCAGGGGCTGATGGTCCTCCTCATCCCTGAGTCATCAGTGCCTGCGCATGTCACCTCGAAGCGACACAAGTGGATCCACCATTGGATCCAGCAATCCCACTACTGGGCATCTACCCAAAAGATCCAATGACACTCTACAAAAAAGACACCTGCACTCGAATGTTTATAGCAGCACAATTCACAATCGCAAAGCTGTGGAATCAACTCAAGTGCCCATCAATACATGAGTGGATTAATAAAATGTGGTGTATGTACACCATGGAGTACTACTCAGCTCTAAGAAACAATGGTGATCTAGCACCTCTTGTATTTTCCTGGCTAGAGCTGGAACCCATTCTACTAAGTGAAGTGTCCCAAGAATGGAAAAACAAGCGCCCCATGGACTCACCAGTGAATTGGCATCAATGGATCAACACCTAAGTGGACATATAGAAAAAACACTTGGGTGTCGGGGGGTGGGAGGGGGAGGAGGGGACAGGTATATACAACCACAACGAGTGAGATGTGCAACATTTGGGGGATGGTCACGCTTGAGGCTCTGACTCGAGGGGGGAGGGGGGCATGGGCAATATGCATGACCTTAACACGTGTACCCCCATAATACGCTAAAATTAAAAAAAAATTTGTTAAATGAGTTGATGAATACACGGCACTAAGATATGTTAACAGGCTCACTCATAATAACTTTCTTCTGTTGTGGGCCTTATAATTGAACTTTCTTGTATAATCAATGAACATGAAAGTCAGTCAATCACTTGCCTCCTGATTAATAGTCAGGGCTCCTTGTCCAAACAGCCACTTAGTTCCATTAAAAATTAATAATGTTCCACACAGTAAATATACACTGTACACAGCACATCCAGGGTTCCACTTTTAATGTGCGATTAAGTAATGCAGAAAGACTACGCATCTGTCAACGAAGACAGAACTCCACGAACGTGGCCTCCAAGTCACCATTCACTTACTGCCCATTTCTCTTCTAACTTTTTAAATTGTTTAGCCAGGGACAAAAAGGAGTTCTGAAAAGAGAGTAAACAACATTGATAGGTTGTCATATTTCAGTAACATTTGCAGGCCTACACAAATGTGTTTTTGCCAAAGATTTGAGACGTGCTATTTCTTCTGTGAAATGAGGAATACATTAGGGCAGATCAATACGAAACCGAGGAGCTATATGTAAAACATTAAGGGTCTATTCATTGAAAAATTATGAGCCGTGCTATAGAACTTAGCCAGGTCAGAGTTAAATTAAATTATTGATCTATATTCATTTTTCCCCTTTCTGTTTAACTACGTCCTGAGTTTTTATATCATACATTATTGCCTGTGTAGAAAATGAATCATCCAGCTCTAGGCCCAGTGTCTGCTGACTGACAATTTTCTAAAATTAATTGTCTTGTTGGTAGCATTCAGATTTATAAATCGAGCTCCCTCACATAAGCATCTAAACACTCAGCGTCAAATTTATACACTTTCGTAGCATGAACTCAAAGGAAAAGGGGGTCATTTTCATTTTTTTTAATACAAAGAAAGCAAGGGAAAAATGAAATGTTATTTTTTTCCTTAAAATTCTGCGATTTTATGGTTCTCGATACATGTCATCAATGAGACTGAAAATGTGTTTGGCTGACTTTTTAAAAATAACTTAGTATTGCTAAGCAAAGTGATGCAATCAACACTTTGGGAATTGAAGTCTTTTCAATTTGCAGGCCTAAAGCTTCCTCAAAACGTGTCACCTCAGATTCTGTAAGCACTTTTACCAATCGCTTCGGAGATGTCTTTACATACAAAGAATTTTCGCCATCCATCGGTCCCCCGAAGTGACAAAGGAATGTGTCTTGAATTAAGATTTGCTCTCGCTTTCTGAAAAGGGAAAATGTGCAAATATCTTGTAGCAAATGTAAATTCCACAGACCCACATTAATTCATGCAAAAGGAAGCTGACGTAAGAGTTCCTGGTGGGCACGATCTTTGATGTGGGGCTGTATTTAACCAGTAACTCTTGCCTACTGGGAAAATATTTTCTCTTTCACGAAGTAGCATCATACACAGAGGCCCCTTCATTTTTTTTCTAACGGAGATACGATCATTCGCACTCGTGCTCCAAATGAGACAGGAATGATCCCTAAGGTACAGTTTGAACAGTTGTATCAAATGTGAGGCTGGTGGCGGGCCCCCTATTCCCTCCCTAGATCAAAAAGGGAGACCAGAGCCCTGCTGAGAACAACCACACCTAGATGTCCACCCAGATAAGAAAGTTTTCGGCTACTGGAGTCCGCAAATACCGCCAGCCCCTCCCTATTTCTCAATGACCACCAAAGCTCACAGTGGAAAAACACCCAGCTCTTCCCCACCAAAAGCCCCTAGCCCGGCCCAAACGGTATAAGAGGCCTCACCGCTTTCAAACAGATGCGACTTCTCGGGCCCCCTCTTCCCTTGGGACCCCAGAACCTCATCCAGGAGCGCTCAATAAAGCCACTGTTGTTTGGCCCCACTCTTTCTCTCTCTCTCTGTCTGTTTCTTTCGCCGCAGGCAGAAGACTTTGCACAAAATACAGTGAAATGCCATTTCAGAGTCTGATGAGAAGCACACGCGTGAGCTCGGCTCACGTCTGCCTCTCTCGGGTGGGGAGACGCTCTGCTGCTTGTCTTCACGCTGTCACTGTGAGAGCACCCAGCATTGGGGGCATGTCCCACCATCCCTCACAAATGCCAATCCCTGCTGCCGAGATCGTGGGAATTCCAGCCTCCCAGCAGGGCCTAAGGGACTCTCTCTCTCTCTCTCTCTCTCTCTCTCTCTCCAGGTCTGTGTTGAAGCAGCGACTAGAAATCAATGCCCTCCGGCGAAAACTCCAGGAGGAAGTTAAATGCCAACGGTAGACGATGTCTCTGGTGAAGCGTTCTCTCCCACTGTGTAGGGGCCGTCCCTGGGTCCGAGTGGCCAAGACGCAAAGCCAGCAGAACGGGAGCACGTTGCTTGTTCCCACCATTGGCAGGACGTGACTCATTGACCAGCAGAGAACTGTCCCTCCAGGCCAACGGCCGAGGACCTGCAGTTTCGCACGTGAGCCAAGGTTGTGTGTTATCCGCACCAGACGGAGAAGCACAGGATGCAGACATCTTCCTCTCTCGTGCTATGCAGGCAAGCCAGGCGTCTTGATATCCTGCAAACCGTATCAGGCGTGGAAGGGCATCTCTTGTGCTATGTCTGGAGGAACAGGTGCCGTTGACCTGCGGGAAGTCGCGTACCAGAGAGGAGCTGAGCAAGTAGCTGCGGGACGCTTGCCAAGTTGAACAGTATAAAAATAAAGCGACTGGTGCTTTAAGCACTGCAGTCTTGCACCGTCTTTTGTGTCTGTGTGTCTTCGTGTGTCTTTCTGGGTTCATGCCCCGGTTCTGCAGTCGGGCCACGACACCCCGTGTTTCTGCCAGGTGACGAGAGCAACCAGGCAGACAGAGTAAGCAAAGGGCTGAAGAGAGAGAGTCACAGAGTGGCAGAACTTGAGGGCTGGGAAGGGGCAAAGCTGCACGTGGGAGAAGACTCAGGCTTCCCGCCACCGTGCTGTGCTAAGTAGGACGCTGTTGGGAGAAGGGGCAGCAGGCTCCCCCACCCCAGGGGCCCAGCTGAAGGTCACGCGTCCCTTACCCAGTCCCTTCTCCAGGCTGTGGCCCTCTTTGGCCTCGGTTTTCTCAGCGCGCAGTCTGAAGTCCACTTCTCAGGAGGTGAACTCCGTTACACGTGCTCCCCAGGCCAGTGTGTAAACCCAGTGTGTCCCCAGTCTGCCATGTAACAGCTGCACAGAAGTCACGATGACCAGCACAGTCGTCATTCCCTCCCCATAGACGTCCTCCGTGCAAAGCCAAATCCTAATCAGGCAGCAGTCTGAGGTGTAAGGGATCCGAACCAGAGAAGTCCATTTGACGAATTGAAGGGTAAATGGCATCAGGGGAGACAGAGTCACCAACGGGAGGGACACACAACGTACAGTGGCTGCAGCTCCCTGAATCCGCTGCCAAAGCAAGAACGGCCCTGCCAATAGAAAAGCGAGATGTTCCAAGCTCCTCACGGGAGGCCCTGTCTCCTCCAAAGAGAACTACCTGTGCATGCATTTCCACCTTTCCAATGCAAGGATTGTTCATGCAATCCTTCCTCCATTTCCACTGTGAGAAACCACAACTCGCATGGCAAAGAGTTTCTTCTGTCCTAAAAATTCTGCATCATTTTTCTCATCGCAAATCAAAATATGTTCATGGTAACAAACAAACAAACATATGAAAAAGAGTAAAACAAGAGCTATGCTATTTCTTCCGCCCAGAAAATTATAGGTGGATGATCTTTTAGTCTCTTTCTATATATACATCATCTTAGGTTGACCATATTAAATTTCCAATTTGCAGATAAAAAAACCAGTGTCAATTATCATTAATTCCACATGGTCTGAGCTAATATACATATATTACATTTAAGTAAGATGGCACAGGCCGGGCATGGTGGCTCACGCCTGTAATCCCAGCACTCTGAGAGGTCAAGGTGGGAGGATGGCTTGAGGTCAGCAATTTGAGACCAGCCTAAGCAAGAGCAAGACCCTGTCTCTACCCAAAATAGGAAAAATTAGCTGGGCTTGGTGGCGTGCGTCCCAGCTTCTCGGGAGGCTGAGGCAGGAGGATCGCTTGAGAACAAAAGTTGGAGGTTACATAGAGCTATGATGATGACAGCACTGCACTCGACCCAGGGCGACAGAGTGAGACCCTGTCTCAAAAAAAAAGAAGAAGAAGAAGAAGGAAGAAAGAAAAAAAGTAGGATGACACCTTAAGTACTATTTTGTTGCTTTTCATTTAATAAACCAGTGTTCATATTCAGCTTTCCGTGTTACTAGGTAATAACATGATTGATAGTCTTGTACACACCTCTTTTCCAAGTCTTCTGGTTATTTCCTTAGGGAATATTCATAGGTAAAGAATTTCTAGGTGGAAGGATTTGTACACCCCCTTTATGAATATACTGTCTAAGGCTGCTTACATCCATTAACTGCAGAGTTGAGTAGCTGTGACCATACTAGCGGGAAACCTGCAAAATTTACTCTTCGTCTTTTACAGAAAAAGGTTGCCAACTCTGACAGGGGTCCTCAAACTTTGTAAACAGGGGGCCAGTCCACTGTCCCTCAGACCGTGGGAGAGTGCGCACTGTGGGCCCGGGACGAGTCGGCTGCTAAGCAGGACAGACAGCGGCGGCAAAGACACCCGGCGGGCTGGATAAACATCCTAGGTGGGCCGCATGTGGCCCGCGGGCCGTAGTTTGAGGATGCCAGAGAATCTATAATCAACTAGAGACAGAATCCAGACATTCATTCCACATTGGGATACAGACTCCCCCTTGTTCCAAAAATCGCCATTGTTGCAAGTAGATCTCTTCCATTTCAAACATTTTCTCCCCTTGAGCATTTCTTAATTGATCCAAAGGTTCTATGTAATATAACTTCACTATCATTAGAATAGCACTAAAGAATCCTATTAGAGAAATGTAGCTGCATTATTTTTAACTACAGAAATTATTATGACCTAAAACATAAATGGGAACCAAATAAAACAACATGAAATAAATTATGAAAATTCCTTTCTTGAACATTGTATAATAATCTATAATAAACATAAATATACATGTTCTTAAACATTTAATGTAAAAATTGATCAGAAAATAAAAAGACTGAATGAAATTTAATTTCTTGGGTCTTTGATTTGCAACAGCTAAGAATTTCAGACTGGATTCCCATTTTACTCATGAGCAAGACTCAGAAACTTCACTTAAGGAAAAACACATACAGTACTTTTTATTGAAAAAAGTGATACAGACCTTTTATTATAAATTATTATAAAGTCCTCATTAATTAGGTTTTCATCTACATGACTACACCATATGCTAAAAAAAAATAACCATCCAAACACAAACTCTATTAGATGGTTTTACTGCCATTACTTAAAGGGCCATTTAAAAGATTTTCTATGGGATAAAGATTGGGTGATTTATCATGGTTTTATGGTCCTTTAATCTGCTCCATCTTCCCATTGTAAAATAAATATTGGTTTTAAAATAAATGGTTCTGCCCAGGTTTTGATGAGAAAAATTGCCCTGTAAATCACAGGCTCATGTGTGCCAAACTCCAGGTCCAGTGTTAACCAGCCCATTGTGAAGAAAAGGAAGCCAATATTATAGAACAAAACCTAAGGAAGACAATTACTTCAGTATATTAGCAATGCTGCAATGTAACTAATTTGAGATATGAGCCTCCCCACCCCACGTTTTAATTATCAAAATAACCACTAGTGCGTACCAAACTGGTCCTCCAGCTTGACTTTTTAAAAATGGGTTCTTTGCTGTAGTTTTTATTATATTCTTTCCAACACCAATATACAAGTTATGTAGCTGAAAATAAATACGAGCATAATCTCAGGGTTATACGATAACATCTTTATCAATCACTTTTTTCCATACACAGAGAGCCAAATCAATTTACCAGTCAGTTCCTTACTGCTTCACAGAGCTCTGAGAAATCAACAATATAGCACACATAATTTCCTATAGTAAGCATGATGGTTAAAATGGTCTGGAAGTTATGAATGATTCAAAGCAGTGCTTCACCAACTACCTAGGATGTAAAAACTGGGTGACTGTATTTTTCACTTCCAATATGTTGTGGGCTGATGATGTATCTGTAAAATACAATTAAAAAATGCACATGTATATTGTGCATTCTGGCAATGCCAAACTGCTATAAAAGTCTCTAAACCCAGCACTGTCCAACAGAAATACAACGCAAGCCACATGTGTAATTTTAACCTTTCTAGTAGCCTCATTAAAAAATGTAAAAAGAAATAAGTGGAATTAATTTTAATATTATTTTATGTAACCTAATATAGCCACAATGTTATCATTTCAACATATAATCAATATTCAAATATTGAGATATTTAACCTTTTTTTTTATACTGTCATTGAAATGCAGTATGTATTTTCCACTTACGGCATGTCTCAATTCAAACTGGCCATGTTTCCGATACTTAATGGCCACACGTAGCTAGTGGCTACCGTGTTGGACAGTGCCATTCTAAATCTTGACTCTCAAATTCTGCACCCTCTCTCTTTATAAACGGGTTCGAGCACCACACCTTTGAGTATTACTGTCTCAACTACTGCTCCCTTAAGAATAGAATCTTTTAAGCTTCTCTTCCATAATCTTCTGGTTGATATTCTAAACTGAGGGCTCTTTTCCAGATTAGGCCAACACTTAAACAAACAAACAAACAAAACATTTACAAGCTCACGCCAGTGGCTAACTTTTGCATTTCCTCTTAGGAAGGAAATTGCCACTTACAAGGGGTGGATACAGAGGTCCCCCTGTGCTCACCTTTCTCTAGAAGCAATCACTATTCTGGAAGATGTTGGTTTATTTCCTTCCCATCCATGTTTTTGTACTTTCCTTACAGATTATGTTCTTAGGCATTTAAATAAAGCTATTAGCAAGGGAAAATACGTTTGTGCTTTGCAGAGATGTGGGGATTTAAAGTGTTTGACTTGTATAAATCCTGACCATTTTCCGTGGCAATTGCTGAAACCAAGTCTCCCTTTCCACCCCATAATCCCCCATTGGCCCTTCACAGCACACTGTTTTGATGCGTAGTTTTCTTTTCCGTCCGTCTTTAGACTCTGTACCGCCTTCTGGCCTGAATAATTTCTACCCATTATTTAAGTCACAGCTTCGATGTCATTTTTCTTAAAGTTACTCTTTTGCTAATCTACCCTTCCCCTAGTAAGATTAGGTTCCCTGTTAAACACTCTCACTTTTTCTACACTGTGCTTACCGTAAGTACAAATACTTGCTTTTAAATGACTTGTTTAATGTCTACCTCATTCATAAAAATACGAGTTAGTGCCAGCACATGACAAATGCACAGACGTCCAGAGATATCTGTTGAGTTCATGAATGACTGTGCATTCTAGGAAGCCAGGCTCAACCTAGACATCATGTTTCTCTATCTCTACTTTGTGATACTAGCTTAAGATGTAGGTATCAAACACATATCGGGCATCCCTATTTATTATAGAACATATGCTTTCAATATTTCCATAAAGAATTTATTCTCTTTTGACTTACATTCTCTATATTGCATCTATATTTAGGTCCCCTTTTCTTTTGACTTACA
>VSMD01063199.1:0-14073 GCA_008750895.1 Mirza zaza | reverse complement strand
GCTGCCATGAGAACCAGTGCTAATGCAAATTGAGTCTCTCAAGTTGAGTGAACTCCAATATGGCGGGTCTCTGGTGGAGCAGGGAGGGGCGCACTTACAGATGCCTGCTCTGCTGTGCTCCTCCACACCTCCCCATGGGCACCGGTTCTCACCCACTGCCCCACCCTGAATCCGGGAGTTCTCCTCCGTGCCTCCCAGCCCCACCACCAGTGCCATCAGCAGGCGGATGCACCAAAGGCCTGTGGGTAGGGAGGTCACAAACTGAGGCTGCCCTGCTGGCTCAGGGCAGAGACGTGTCCCGGCACTGAAAGGGGGCCACTCAGCACAGAGACTCCAGCAGCTGCTATGGTGGCGTGGAAAGGCCACGGCCTTCCTGTACCACTCTTGAGCAAGTGGTAGCACCAGCCCACCCCCCGCTCTCCGCGGCCGGGGCACCGGCCCACCCCCTGCTCTAGGAGCCGCAGCGGCAGCCACACTGTCTGCGCCACCTGCCTGTTCTCACCTGAGCCCACACCCGTTTCCTCACAAGGTCTCTCCATTTTTCCCACGAGATGCAGGGACTCCATAAATCCCCTGCTATGGAGCACCTCGTGATGTAGTCATGCCGCAGGAGCGGTCTTAGGACTGAGGGGCAGGGAAATCAAAGACATGGGAAGAAAACACAACTCATGAAGAAAGGAAAGAAGTTCATATCATTTCTAAATTGCATGCTAACTCTTCGAGGAAAAGAGAGGGTGGAGGGAGAAGCCTGGGGCTCAGGAGGAAGGAGAAGGAAGGGAAAACCTCCCAACCAGCAGATGCATATGCTTTTCCCTTCTTTGTTCTTTTCTGGGTCTGGTTGCAGCAAAGAGCCCAAGACATAATTACTAACATGTAAGATATGATCCAAATGTGGAAACCTTCCCTTCATCATAAGTCAGGTAAATAAATAAAATAACAATTTTAAAAAGCACTTAGAAGTTATGGGGGGAAGATATTTTGGCTTTTAAAACTTTGGGAAACATATCTTTGTTTATCTGAAAAACAGTTCTCTAATTATGCTTTGCTTATGATGTTTGGTTTATTATACTTTATTTCACTTACACTAGATTTCAGCCAGTCTAGTCAGCCTGTGTCCCAGCAATCCTGAGTAGCTAACCATGTTCACAATGGCAGCTTTCTGCATACACATACACACACACCTACAGTCACACACATACACACACACCTACAGTCACACATATATGCACACACACATACAGCCATTCTTTGAAATCCAGCTCCCATCCCTTGACATCTTCCTCGAAGACTTTCTGGATTTTCAGCCTGTGTGATAATGAGACCCACTCCATGTCATTTGGCTGCTTATGAGTTAGTTACTTCTCTGGCACCTTGAAGGCACAGTCCCTTTTCACTACTCGTCCTGCCTTCCTGCCTGCTCCCCTCTGCCTCCACAGCACAGGCCGCGCCTGGCAGGCAGTGTAATTGCTTTGTGATTGCACATTCTGCAATGGAGATGTCACCATTAAGCTTCATCTCTCTCTGCCAGTATGCAAATTCCATGTCAAGACCTTTTACTATCCCTTTTGTTAAGCATATATCAGCTACTCACCTTATTTTTACTCTTTTTAAGGGGAGTACTTTAAGATACCTCAATAACCAAAGAAACCTCTGAGTCCATTTACAGCAGTTGCCCCCGCCCACCCTCGCCCGCAGCGCAGCATAATTTGGTGCATGCAGTTCTTTCCGTCATTAACACTGGGAGAAGACAGGGGTGAGGTTCGGTTCTCTCTTCAGTCATCCAGCCTGGGATAGAGGAGGTCTGGTCCCTGTGGCTTTCTTCTGTGGCTGCCACCCACAGCCTGACCCTTTGGGGCACACGAGAGAGGGCAGCTCTTCCTTGGCGAGACCATGTTTCCAAAGCACCCTCTGCCCTTTGTCTCTGTGGGCGTTGCCCGCCAGCAGCCATGTCTGGTATCTCCACTTGGCAGCCACGGTCTGTGAAGTCACCTTTTACTGCTTGCTGTTTCCTTCAGCATTTAAACTCTGGCGGTGATGCAATGTTCACAGCCACGTGAACCTGCCAGGGACGCTGTGGCTGCGTGGAGGAGCGAGGCCGGCTGGCACCAGGTAAGTGCGGACATGCTCTTGGGCGCTGGGGCAGGGAGCCGGCAGCAGGGGTGGGGACCCTGTGTGGGGGGAGCTCTCCTACGCTCCTGGCAGGACACCCAGTCCCGAAAGGAGAACGCCCATCCTGTTCGGTCTGGTCCGTGCCGTTGCTCGGAGGAGAACGGGCCTGGCTGTCCTGTTCACAGGCCAGGGTGAGCCAGTCCCCCATGCAGCCCATACGTGTATGTAAGGCAGGCACAGTAACATCGTGAAAAGGATCCTCTCGGTAACATTACTTTGCAGGGGCCCAATTAAAACACATATGCCGAAAGCCAATCTTTCCCTGGCCTAGGAAGAAGCACAAAGCAGTGCTTTCTCATACAGCAGTGAAGATACACAGAAAGGCAAGGCATGGACACTTAGTGGCTTCTGTCACACTCTGGAGGGTGGTCTTTAGCAAAATGCTGGAACAGTTTCTAAGTACAGTGAGACCACAAATTTAATTCACATCATAACTCGAATATGCACAGGCATGAGACACAACTCTTTGTTTTGTCTATATAGCTACTGTGATTTCTTTCCTGAGGGCTTGCTAACTGGTCGGACGGGAGAATAACTTAAGAGTCCTACCAATTTCAAAATTAGTTGAGTCTAATCATTTAAACAGCCTCTTTAGTGAACATTTAGCCAAAGTCAGATGCTGGCTTTCAGCTGCATCTGTCTTCTGCCTCCTTCCTGAATAGGTGGTATCCTTAGAGACAGTGTCCAAGTAACCCATACAGCCTTGTGGCAGAGGGAAGGCTGTGGACCCTCCAGCTTCTTTGGCTGCTGGATGTCCTGGTTGCTGCTCATCCTGCTGCGGTTTGTGCCCAAATATTAGTCTGGGGTCACTCGGTCGGCTCCCTGGAGACTGTTTCCAGGTCCTGACCAGGACACACAGGAACCAGGGGTGGCACCAAAAAGCTAAGCATCAAAGCTTCCTGCCACCAGACCATGCAGTATGGCCAAGCTGGCCTTGACGGAGCTGAGCTCAGGGAAGGATGAATGTGCCTTCTCGCAGGGTGCGTTCAGGGAGCTGACAAAGAGCCCACAAACTCAAACATTCTGGAGTGAAAATTTAGCCCTAAAGAAGGTGAGAGCATAGAGTGACAATGTGACATCTAGCCCGGTGGTATTCCACACAACTTAAGAGACGCCTTATTTAATAATAATAATACTAGAACTTGAAAGCCCAGTACGCCAGATAGATGCAAGCAGAGCTGTCCTCTTGAGGTGGGGGGAAAGGACCAGCTCTTTGTCCAATATGTGTCCTAGAGCTTCGCAGATACTATTTTATGGAAATCATTAATCTTTTCCAAACACATCATCTCCTAGATGAAGAAGCTAGGGTCTAATTATTTGAAATAAATTGTCATGCAATTTGCAAGTAGCAGAGACTAGACTCAACACTTTTCTCCAGACTTTCTACTATTTTGTGCACTTAGTCTACTGAAAAGTTTAACTTAGTCACAAGGACCATATGCAGCTGATGTACAATTGCAAAGCCATACTCCGATGTTGTCAAAGTCAATGACTTCCATTGGCCAAAAAATAATTTATTATCAAGAAATCATTCTAACAGACATACTTAACTGCAAACAAAATGAAAAATTCTAATGTGTTTCAATCTGACTAGTCTTTACTTAATAACTTCCTTGTGTCTGGCCCTAATGACACAGCCCAATAAAGTCTCATCACACATAGAGTCTTGTTAAAGTCACAGAGATGCAAGCAGGTACTGCCTACTCAATGCTGTATGCTCTTCTTTCCATTTGGCTTGGGTCTATTTTAACCACGGCGGCGGCGCTTCCGGCGCGCAGCGTCCCTGCAGCCGCCACGTCGCGCGGCCGTGCTGTGCGCTGGCCACGAGTCCGTCTTGCGCTCGGGTGACGGGAAAGCCAGAAAGCACTGACAGCTGGTTTTCCTTTACAGGCAGCTTCGCTTGTCGTGTCAGTCAGAATAGGTAACATACACATATGTGTTTTCATTACGTTATTTTTAAATGTTCACAATTTTATTTTGACAAATGAAAAATTAGAAAAGTCAAGTTTTGTTATTAACGCTAAAGTCAACACCCGGCTATGTGCGTTCATCTGTGGCTATCGACTATAGTTGACGCTCATACTGAAGTGGTTAATTAATACACTACTAATAAATGAATGAATAAATAAATTCAGTATATTAGTGAACTGTTTACATACTTGCTGATAAAGCTCACTTGGTGTTTACAGAGCAAAGGAGTAAATAAATGACTTTAGGCCATGATCAGAATGCCCACAGAAAGGGCACATGAAGAAACATATTAATATTTCACAGCGGCAATGAAGATAAATGTGGTCAGACATTTTTAGCCCCCTGTCAAGGAAGCCGGCATTTGAATCTCCAAAACCCCACCAGTGCTGCCTGACAGGAATGGGAATTAGTGGGGCATTTATTGCATAGCCAATGACTTGTAAACACGCTTTGTTGCTACATGAGTTCAAGCAATTCCTGGGCAATTATGCTGGCAAACTACCTGGTAATTAAAAGATGGGATCTTGTGTAGGCTGCCACTTGGGAAGTGGTGGCTGCTTTTTCACTTCATTGATGATCACATCCTCTTGAGAAGACCAAATGCCTTCAGGAGCCAATAGATAGATAACCCATTTGTAAAACAACTGAATTACAGAGGGAAGGTGTCTCCCATTCTGGATTTGAATAAGGGACCAAATGCCTACGCCCAGCAGCACGAACAGGGTGAACCATTATTCCAAGTGTCTGCCCAGTGCAGAGCACACGAGGAGCCTTACAGCAAACAACCTTAGGAAAGATCTGTCAGGCTCTGGGTACTAAACTGAGTGCTTTACATGCACCCTCTCATTTAACCTTCCCAACTAGCCTGTCGGGGGGATAGTAGTATCTTTATTTTAAAGACAAGGTTCCTGAGGCTCAGAAAAGCCACACAGTGAGCCCACACCTCCCCACTGCTAGTGGGGGATCGAATTGGGACTCACACACACATCTTCTGACTGCACATTCTTTGTTTATTTCTTTTCAGTATTTCCTTTTCCTGGGGGGTGAGAATATGGAAGGAAATTTAAATATGCGATTCTAGCCTTCCAGGAGGTTTCTGAGAGTGAAATGATCTGGAGCAATTACAAGTAGCCTATGAGCCAGGCGAAGGAATTAAAGGTACCTGTGGATTAAAGGTACCTGCCAAGCAGAGGGATGAAGGTACATGTCCTGAATGTGTCCAGTTAATCTGGAAGGATGTCATAAATGAGTGTGAGTTTTGACTCAGGGTCTAAAAAATATGAATAACCATGTTTAACCTCATCTACCACAAGTGTTTAATTATGTTGTTATAGTTCCATCAGCCTACCTGTGACTATTGGGCTGAGAGTTGAAAATATATTTTTCTGACTTTTGAAAACATGGTGTGTTGGAAGTAGTTGGCAGGTGTAATCATGTTTTGACTGAAAATGAGTTGGTCGAGGAAAACCTTTGTTTGAGGCCTGATTTCAGGTATTTGATAATGAGAGCCCTAATACATTTCTTTTCCTTATTACTTCAGAGAGGACTTCAAAGCTGGGAGACAGTGCTATTAACAGTTATCAAGTTCTGTATAATTCTTGCTAGTCCAGAGACAAGTAGACCAGGCTTAAATGGTGGACATCTAGAGCAACATTAATAATTAAAAGGTGAACTCATTTCTGGCCCTAGGAACAATCGCTAAGAACAAGAATCCAGTTTCTACTACTGTGAAGAACCCTCACAGGTTGGTTGAGTGAAAAATCTCTTGTCAATCTCAGGTACTAGGGCAGATGATTGGGTAGACAAGAGGGAAAGGTAAGGAAAGAGACCTGGTTTTACCTGTTATCAGCAGGTTGGCTTTGTGGCTCTATACTATTCTCACGTACATAATTGAAATAATGCAATGTATTAATGTGTGAAATATATTTAAAACTACTTTGTCATTTAAAAATATTCTACAGATAAAAAAATACTATTAGTACTCTGAGTCCTTGGTATATAAATCCAGGACAGGGAAATTCACATATGCTTATAGAAGTTCTATTATGTTCTCACTTAATTACAGTTACTGCCTTAGTCCATTTGGGCTGCTATAACAAAATACCATAAATTGAGTGGCTCATAAACAACAGAAATTAATTCTCACAGTTCTAAAGGCTGAAAGTCCAAGATCAAGGATCCAGAAAATTGGGTGCCTGGTGACAGCCCACTTCTTCAGAGGTGGCATCTTCTCCCTGCATCGTCACGTGATGAAAGGGGAGAGGGTCTCTCTGGGGTCTTTTTTATAAGGACACTAATCCCATCATGAGGGCTCTGCCTTTATGACCTGATTATCTCCCAAAGGCCTCACTTCCTAATATCATCACTTTAGGAATTAGAATTTCAACACATGAATTCAAGGGGGAGGGGGGACTCAGACATTCAGGCCATAGCAATTATTTATCACTGTAATCCAGGAATAACATTATTTAAAATAATAGATCCATATTTACAATAAAAGTATTTTTAAATCCTTCTAAACATTACTAAGTGCTTATCTCTGCTCCAGAAAATAGCTTTTATTCACAACTTCAAGATCCAATTCGATAAGCCTAGAAGTGTGGTACTCAAAGAATGTAAGTTATTTAAATGTAAAAGTCTAAAATTTTCTTTAGTTCTTTTTCCCTCAATTGAATCAAGGTTCCATCACTGACTTGGCTCTGTGACTTGGCTTGGTGAGTAGGTGTGGCTGTTCGGCACCATTGACAATGCACCTATAAAATATCCTGATCAGACTTTTCTTTGTTTCTCGTGGGACAGAATGAGGAAAGATGAGATCATATCTGTTGTCACTGACCCTAGAAATGTCACAGACAAAACAGCTAGATAAGCCTACAGTGCTGACATCTTTAAGGGTAATTATAATGCCTCAAAATATATCTTTTTTAGTTTATTTTCTTCCAACAAAGTTAAGTCCAAATTTCAGTTCATAGGGCAGCCTAAGAAATACCCACTAACCCTGCCATCTCATGGTGTGGATGAAGGTGGCAGATCTCGGAAGTTGAGCTGACAGCAAGCTATTTTGTTTTGAGGAAGCTGTGTTAATACATCAACTTGAACTGACCTCCTTCCTTCTTCTCTGATTTCAGCCGCCACATACCTACTGTTCTGTGAATCACACTCAACCCTAATTAACCAGAACATGAAAACTGCATGCTCAGCAGCCAGAGAGCGAGGGCAGTAACTTGACTTTGAACGTGAGGTCCAGCCCTCCAGGGCAGTATGCCAGAGTGAAGACTGGCTCTCAGACTTCCTCCCGATTAGAATAAACCAGTTTGAGGAGCCACAGGCAGGCTATGTAGAAGCAAGAACCAGCAAACCTAGAAGGTTGCCCAAACACAGTCATTAGGATTTCTTGCCTTAGGAAGAAAAGCAAAGACCTATAGAAGTAGAAGAGTAAACAACTGAAGGAAAAGTTCCCCATAGCTGGTGGTATAGTAGAAGCTACCAAACTGAGGGTTACTAATAATTGTCTTCAAATTGGATTTAGGGAAATTTTAAACAGAAGAATTGGGCTATTTCCTGTTTCTATTTCTTGAGAATGCATTTGTTATTGTTGTTATCACCAGTTTATTTTTATAGCATAACTCATGTAAGAAATATCCAAGTTAAGTACAGAGCTGAAAGTTCCAGTGAGAGAATGCTGGGAGAGGAAGAGCTAAGAAACCCAATGCCTTCAGATTTCTGTCTAAGGGTTCATGCCTCTGAGGATCCACTTCCCAGAAAGGAGCCTCTAAGCCCAAGGGAGTGGCAGCTTTAGGAGAAGTTCAGGGTGCAAGAAACTGCCAGCTTTGTCCTGTAAACAGGCTTGGCTTGCAGGTGAAAAATGTCATAACTGTGACAGGAACATACTCTTAGAGAATTGCTAACATACTTAGAATCCACTTCACTTTCTCTTCCCAGCCCAACCCAGTCAAGCATGCAGCAGGCACGCAAGAGTGATAGCTGCTGCTTCTTATTCTACCCCAATCCCTCTGATATTTCTAAAACAACTTGTTTTCACTTCCTGTCACCCTTGCTTCCCTATGTCATACCTTCCTGTGGGCAGGGAAGCAGCAGTGAAGGAGAAACTCTTCGTGGTACCGGGTTGTCATTTATAGTGCTGAGTCCCCAACCCACAGCCACTGGACCTCCATCCAGTGGCTTCAGGTTTTGATCTCTTCTTGTGCCCACCTGATCTGAGGTATCTCGCAATGTCTTCCTGAAAATTTAAGTCCCTCCCTGCTCCCCACAGAATGAGATGCTGAGACAAAGATGAGGGTTCAAGTAGTTTATTTGGGAGATAATTGCAGGAAACATTGGTGGATGTTGGGGTGGGATGTGAGACAGGGAAGAGAAGGCAGCCAATAAAGAGTTAATATCAAGCAAGTTGCCACTTGTAGGCAACTCAAGTTTTATCCCTCTGGGGAACTCCAGGAGAACTCCACGGAACACGTTTCAGAACATGCAACCAAGGGATGGGGAGGTGGGGTATTGACACCCTAACCCCACCAGTATGGGTTGAGAGCTTTTATGAAGGAGGCATTAATTCCCTGGCATTTCTGGCCCACTGCACAGGTGGACAAACCAGGCTCTGATGGCTGGAGAGTTGCAAGAGATGCAAGAGTTGACCGTTGGAAGGTGTTGTTGTTCACCAAAGTGGAATGGGTCAGAGACGTATCTCTGGACACTGAGTTTCCGCCGCACAGTGGAAAGCGCCTTGCTAGTACCAACCACGCTGCTTTCTGTTCCACTGCCTCTCTTGGCGACAACTAGCTGGATCGGTTACTTCTTGAATTTCTCTCCTATAAAATTATAGTTGATATGGGAGAGGGCTACTTCCCCACTAGGTTTATAATTCAGATATAAGGCTCCCCAGAGTGTGGCCACACTCTCAATCTTTCTAGGTACCTGTCTCTAGAATCTGAGAATAAGCTTCCTAAACTAAATTAAATGAGTTAATTTGTAAGGCACCAACCAGGATCCCATCCAAACTCGTGTCTGTCTGCTGAAAATCATCTGTACAAAGACAGCCTCAAGGTGAGTTGCTGACCTACCCAGTGATTCTCTGAAGGAAGTGGGCATCTGTCTCCTTCTTTTAAGGATCTGAATCCCAGTTTCAGAGGCCTGACCCTTGGTCTCAGCGTCTGTGCTGGTATTCTCCCCTGGAGCACGCCACACACTCGTCAGTCCTCCAGAGGCAAGCGCACGGCTTAGACCTCCACACATATCCCATGTCCACATTGCCTTGTATCACTCTCTAACTGTGCTGTGGGGTTCTGCAAGTTAGGTCTGCTTCTCGTGTATCTTTGTACTGGCCAAGAACAACTTTTGACATTTGCTCAGAACAGGCAAAAGCATAAAAACCCAGGGTCCCACCTGCATGCTTGTGGTTCAGGATCATAGCTGGTCCTGTCGTGTCACCAGGACACAGAAGCCACTGCTACATCACCTCCCTAAACACTACCGTGCTTCTGAGGGGACAGGGAGGGTAAAGGCTGCTCAGCTCTGAAGCTCACATTTGCGACATGGGAGGGCAGAGGTCAGACGGTGCCTGAGGGCAGAGACTGGCACTAGAGCCTCCTATTCACAGAAGGGAGGAGGGCACAAGAGGACAGAGGATGCCTGGACACCTCGGCAGCTCCACTGTGCTGTCCCGCTCTGGCCCTGAACTTCAGGGGCACTTGATGGGCGCTGCTGACATGGAGCGGGCGTTGTGCCAAGGTTGGGAAGAAGGTGAAGGCAGGACCTGGATTTGAAAGGAAACTTGGAGTCATGGATCTGCTGTTTTCACTTTTCAGAAAAGAACACGAATGCTCATGGATGGTCTGACAGTAACATGCTCGCGGTCACACAATCGCTGGTGGCCATCCACAGGGAGGCGCTGGCTATGGGACATGCTGTAGGGCTGCCAGACCTCCCCTGCAAGGGAGGACTCATGAAGATTCTGAATCCTCTAAATATAAACATAACGTGCCAGATTATCACAAAACAATCATTTTCCTAAGTATGTCACTTACATAAAGACATCCCCGAGACTAACCCCAAACATGCGCACACACACACACACACACACACACACACACACTGAGAGCCTCTTCTCAGTATCTTTCCAAGGAACTTGAGCACAGCGCTCTGCGTTTGGTGTGTCAGGAGCAGTCCCGAGATGGCAGACTGGCCAGCATGTGTGGGAACGGCCAAATTCATCCTGCTCTTATTGTTATTACTATTCTCTGTTCAGTCATCCTATATTCTGGTCTTTGGGGAGTATCTGTCTGTGACTCCCACTGTAAAAAAGGCCAGGACACACGACGGAGATCCCTAAGACAACACGAACACGCTGTCTGCCTTTGGGAGCTGGCTGGCTGGACAGTCAACAGCAGACTGCGCTTCAGGAAGCAGGTTCAAAGGTTCAAAGCAGAGTCGGGTGAAATGCTAGGACAGGCAGGCAGCGCCAGAGGAACTCGGAGCAGGTGAGCTTCCTGGTGCGTTGACACAGGGTAGAGAAGAGGTTGTGGGGAAATCCCTGCTTCCACAGAGGCAGAGGCAGGAACAGGTTCTACCCGTCCCAGGGCCCCAAGCATGGGAAGAGGGAAAGCTGGAACCTCAGGCCCAAGTCTGGGCTCCCAGGCAAGACAGGGGTTAAAGAGGAGACCTTGCTTGTCTCTACCCCGCTCCCCAGTGGGGAGAATTGAGCTGTGTGCGTCGAAAGTTAAACAGTAGCATCCTACCTGTTCATTACCGCAGACAGAGGCTTAACTAACACAGAACTATAAAGTACAACATGGAGCTCTTCAAAGGATAATGTTAGGTAGTAATTTTCAACTTGCATGGCACTGGGTTTAGAAACTTTATGAAGATTTATAGAAAGCGGAAAGCACTGCTACAACTATTAAATTGTAGAAAATCTAAATCTTGAGAATGAGTGGCAGGAGAGAATGGAGAAATTATAAATCTGCCAAATGTTTGAGTCAACATCATATGGGAAGACAAATTGAAAACATCTGACTGTGAAAAACATGGTCACAGAATGGAATGAACGCTCTCGGTTAAGATGGCAGAATCTAAACAGCTGAGAGCCACTGCATGGGCAGGTCCTTCCTGCCGAGCTCACACCAGCCCAGAAAGGACTGCTTTTCTTAGCAGACCATGTGGACTGGTGAAAAAGGGCCAGACATAAAATAAAAATCAAATAATAAAATGTAAAAACCATACATAAAAATCTGAACGAAGAGTTAAATTTGAAAAAAACCACAGAATGTGCTACAGACATTTCCTAATATGAAGTCATTTAGTTGATTGACAGAATTCTCATTTCTTATCTAAGCATTGGATATTTTATAGAAGTGACTTCCATTATAATACATTTATTCATGTATATTTGCCCTACATAATTCTCGTCTTGGTAATTCTACTCCTTTGCGAAACAGCAGTCACAGGTGTCCGTGAAGGCTTCTTCTGGAAAATGCACCCAGTCTTTTAGCAGGACACCCATGATTGAATCAAATTGCAGGGAGAGGTTTATCAAGTGAGGCCTGGAAGAAAGAACAAGTTAGCTCATTCTTCTACTCTGAACTAGTTGTCCCTCCTGTCACCTCCTCCACACTTGCCTGAATGACTAGTTGTCCTTAAGAACACATTACCAGCACACACTTTAGTATTTAAATTCTAAAGTTTACAGACTATAAAATTTAGGGAGACCTGATGAGAGTAACACATTGCTTTCTTTTTTTCCTTGATAAAATATTCAAGTGACAAGTGCTAAGACAGTGAGAGGAAACCCGACAGTATGTGCCATGCGCCATCTCCAGGGTGATGGCTTGTTTTCCAATGAGGCAGAAATAACTAAATGACCTGTTTGAATCAGCGTGGAAATTTTGAGATGAAAATACCAAAGGAGGAAATGATGGATGCAGTTATCATACAGGAACATACAAATCACCTTAGTAATCAAGTAATCCCCACCTCCCTCCCCCTCGCCTAAACGGATGAGAACATTAAGGGTCAGTGACATGAAGTGACTCGGGCTGACACAAAATGGATTACCAGCAAAGATAGGGCCAGAAATCAGCCCTCTTAATCTATAATGCATCTCCTCACCATACTGTGCTCTTTGATAAGCTGAAATTAAGTCCGTCTCCTATGGTTTGAATGTTTACTCCCTCCCAAACTCATGCTGAAATTTAATTGCCATTTTAACAGTATTAAGAGATGGGGCCTTTAGGAGGTGATTAGGCTGTAAGAGCACCACCCTCATGGGTGGGATTGGTATGGATATAAAAGGGCCACTCATGCCCTTCTGCCATGGGATGACGCAGCAAGAACCTGATCCCTCAATCTTGGACTTCCCAGTCTCCAGAATTGTGAGCCAATAAATTTTTGCTCAATTTAAATCACTGAGCCTCCATTCTTGTGATACTTCACTTAGTGGAATGGGCTCCAGGTCTATCCAGGATAATACAAGAGGTGCTAGATCACCATTGTTTTTTGTGCCTGAGGAGTACTCCATGGTACTACTACATAATACATACTACTACATACCACATTTTATTAATCCATTCATGTATTGATGAGCACTGGTTGTTCCCACATCTTTGCAATCGTGAGTTGTGTTGCTATGGCATTAATTGATCAACATTTATGTGCACATTTAGTAGTAACATTCATCAGCTGTCGGGCAGGGGGGAGGGGGGAGGAGGGGATGGGTATATTCACACCTAATGGGTGCAGTGTGCACTGTCTGGGCATGGACACGCTTGAAGCTCTGACTCAAGAGAGCAAGGGCATTATATGTGACCTAAACATTTGTACCCCTGTAATATGCTGAAATAAAAAAAAATCACTGAACCTCAGGTATTCTGTGATAATAGCACAAAACAGACTAAGACACCATCCAAATTTCAAAATGATTTGAGCTCTTTGAAATCAAATCATTTCTTCTCCTATCATGCCCCGATCCCTATACTGCCCCAACCAAATTCTCCTAAAGCACCTGATCAGCCCATTTCTTTTTACAAAAACCTGTAACTGTATTTAGACTAAGAGCAAAACTCCATAGGCTGGTTCCTCACTAGTTCTGCCACCTGTCCCAGTGCTTTCATCTGGAGTGCTTCCAACCAAAGGTGCTCATTCCCCCTGGATAGGCCCCTCCACAGTCTCCCCTGAGGAAAATCCCACTTGTCCTTTAAGGCCAGACCTCATGCTGCCTCCTTCAGGAAGGCTTTCAGGCTGGTGTCTGTGGCTGCTTCATTTTCTGCTTTTCTTGTTTCCTTGTATCAGCTTTTATTGCCAACTGCACCTGCTAGTGTGATAGTTTTTTGAAGGAAAATCCCTTTCCTACTCATTTTACAACTCCAGTGCTTTGTACAGTGCACATAGTAGGTGTTCAGTTAAAAACAATTATTGAATAAATATGTGTAGTTTAATTAAAATCATAACAATTCCACCCTTCCCCACCCAAGAATCAGCAAATTCACAAAAAATAATCCACAATAGGGTCTTGGTGAGTAGATAAAATAATCCGTCAATTGTCTATTTTTTATTACAGATGTGTTTTGTGTGATGTCTGCATAACTCTATTCTCTCAGTAAAACTCTCAGTAACTGGAAATTTAAAGTCAATTTTAAACTCAAAAGTGACATATATTTCTTAGGGAAAGAATATGCAATTCCACACTAAATTCCCCAGCTATACACAGGGTCATGGCTTGTCAGCATTCATTCACTTCAGTGATGCCACCAATCACAGGCATGTTCTGCTGCAGAATTTATCAAATGACATTAAATACAGCATATGCTTCTGAAATTGCTTATTAAACATTTAATATTAAGGCATGTGCTTTGAATATTACCAAAGAATAGTTTTTGGAAGGAAATGCCTGCTAGAGAGGGGAGTTGGAGGTTGTGGTGGGGGGGG
>VSMD01063196.1:0-14583 GCA_008750895.1 Mirza zaza | reverse complement strand
ACAGAGTCTCACTTTGTTGCCCAGGCTAGAGTGAGTGCCGTGGCGTCAGCCTAGCTCACAGCAACCTCAAACTCCTGGGCTCAAACAATCCTGCTGCCTCAGCCTCCCAAGTAGCTGGGACTACAGGCATGCGCCACCATGCCCAGCTAATTTTTTCTATATATATTAGTTGGCCAATTAATTTCTTTGTATTTATAGTAGAGATGGGGTCTCACTCTTGCTCAGGCTGGTCTCGAACTCCTGAGCTCAAAGGATCCGCCCACCTCAGCCTCCCAGAGAGCTAGGATTACAGGCGTGAGCCACCGCGCCCGGCTCTGTAATATTTTAAACTTTTATTTTTACTTATGTTTAAACCTTTATATTATCTAAGTAAGTACACTTCTATAAACATCATTTTGAATGGTCACACTGTATTATACTACACAGATGCACCATAGTTGAATGAAATCTCTAAATAATTGTTAAGACTTGGAGATTGTTTTTAATTTATCCAACAACAACACTGTAACAAATGAGATACTACTACACTCCTATCAGAGTGGCTAAAATAAAAAAGACCAATGATTCGAAGCATTGCTGTGGAGACAGGAGCAACTATTAACTCTCATATACCACCGACTGGAGAATAAATCTGTACAGCTACTTTACTATTTGGGACAGCTACCAAGGCTAAACTTATGTATACTACTTGATAACCTGTCAATTCTACTTCAAGGTATATAACCAATAAAAATGCATCAAATAAGTGCAGTAGAAGATATATAAAGATGTTCACAGAAGCACTATATAAACAACCCAAATGCCCATTGACAGTAGAATGTCACAGCATATGCTGCAAAAAAGCCAGGCACAAGAGTATATAGACACTTGGCTGGGCATGGTGGCTCACGCCTGTAATCCTAGCACTCTAGAAGGCCCCAGGCGGGCGGACCTGAGGAAGAGTAAGACCCCGTCTCTACTAAAAATAGAAAGAAATTAATTGACCAACTAAAAACATACAGAAAAAATTAGCTGGGCATGGTGGCGCATGCCAGTAGTCCCAGCTACTCGGGAGGGTGAGGCAGGAGGATTGCTTGAGCCCAGGAGTTTGAGGTTGCTGTGAGCTAGGCTGATGATGCCATGGCACTCTAGCCCAGGCAACAGAGTGAGACTCTGTCTCAAAAAAAAAAAAAGAGTATATAGACACTATATATGAACTATAACCTATATACTACATATATACACACACAGTATATATACTAAATAACTATAAATTATGTATTATATATTCACTAAATAACTATAAACTATATCTAATATGTAGCTACAAACTATACTATATATCTACTATGTAACTACAAACTATATATAGTGTATATAAACTACACAAATCTATCTATAAAGTTCAGAAACAGGCAAACTAATCTGTGATGACAGAAGTCAGGATGGCAGTAACCTCTGTAGGGGTGTGAGTAACCAAAATATGTCACTGGGCTGTTGGTAAGGTTTGATCAGAGTGACTGATAGACAAAGTATGTTCACTTTATTAAAATTCTGTATCTTTGTGCTTTTCTATATGGTATTCTTTCCTTAAAAATCAATCTTACTTAACAAGAAAAAGCAAAACCAGTAAAAAAATAAAAATAAAAACCTAGATGTTATTACCCAGATCAATAAAAAACCAAGCTCATAGTCAAAGTTCATGTTCGGTGAAAAAAAAAAGACAAAAGTAAAATAAAAACCAAGCTCAAACCTCTCTGAAATGCAAGGCTGTTGAGGGGCCTCTCACCTCCAGCATCCTGGAAGTGGGTACACAAGAGTTTAAGAGCTAGGGCTCCAGGGTCAGACTCAGGTTCAAATCCCAACTCTAACATTTCCTAGGGCAAACAAAACCTTGACCTTTTCTCTAAGCCTCAGTTTCTTTTTCCTTTCTTTCTTTCTTTTTTTTTTTTTTTTGAGATAGGGTTTCACTCTATCCCCTAGGCTGGTCATGAACTCCTGGCTGGAGGCAATCCTCTCTCCTCAGCCTCCTGAAGTATAGCTAGGATTATAGGTGTGCACCACTGTCCCTGGCTCCATATTCTTATCTCAAATGGAGATAATCATCACATCATCGGGAGGTTGGGATGTTTAAGTGAGAATTAATGCATGGAAAGGGGCCAGGCAGTGCCCCTGGAGTCCTCACGTGCTCGGGCTTAGTGAGTGAGTCAAGCACTTCACACACATTACCACATTCTCCCAGGACCACGTTTCCTCTCACTTAGGAAACAGCAGCAACAGAAGATGAAATAAAATGTCTTGTCTAGTAAGAGGCAGAGTCAGGACTTGAACCCAGGCCTTTCTGAATCAAGACCACTCCCTCTTAATGGCGCTTCTCCACCCCCATACCCCCAGCCCCTCTGAGGACCTTCCTGCTCATCTCTGTGCCCAAATGGGTATGCCCTGCCATTGGCCCCTTGGGCCCCACCCAACTCCCGGGTCCCCAGCTCTCACTACAGACCTTCAGCCTCTCATTCTCCAGCTTGAAGGCAGAATACTCAGCAGTCTGACGGTGTAGTCTCTCCACCAGGCTGTCCCGGTCTTCCCGCATTTTCTCCTCTAAGGTTTGTTGTTGGTTAACAAGATCTGTCACTCGGCTAGAAGGATGCAAAGAAAAAACAGAGAGAATCAATTCTGCAGATTCCAGGGTTCCATGGAGCGGGGCCAAGAGTTCCTACCCAGGCCACGACACACTGCCTGCCTGCTCCTAATCTCCACACTGGGACACAGAGCCCTGCCTTGGCATTGCTGCTGTGGCAGTTCCATGCCTGTGTCCTACCTCCTAATGATATCTTTTAAGATTTGTCTCCCATACCACCCCCTCTGAGAAGCCGTGTACACTTCCACAATAAGTGATGACTTATTAACAGAAGTTGTCCACTCTGATCCTCCCAAGAGGCCAAGACACTCCCTGAAGACAATGACCAGAGACATGATCCCTTCCGAGCTCTCCACGGCACCTCCCAGGATCTCAGCCCATTGGATCTTGACGAGAGGACAGATTCCTGTGGACTCCCAGGCTGGAGGTCAGGGGTAATTGCCTGGGCATCCTCTCTAGCAGGAATTGAGCACACTGGGCTTTTGCACTCTCGGCGGAGGGCTGGCACCAAGCTTGGCTTCTTCACGCACAGACTCTACCTAGCATAGGTGGGAACTGCAACGTGTGAGTGTAGGAAGAAGGCGGAAGTGCAGACAAAGAAGCCAACTTGGGAACTGGCTGCCCACTCCTCCCTTGCCCCTCTGACCCCTCAGTCACTCAGCAAGACTATCATCAATCACAGAGCAGAGGCTGTGGCCAGATAGGAGCCCTGGGCTCACAGATGCCCACTCATTTATCTTGACCACAGACCCATCACAGACCCTTGGCACAGTATGGGCTCTCGATATTGCCCAATTACAGTCCACCATTCGCACATACCTACTGACCACTGGCTAGGCCCAAACAAACACATCAAGTTGTTTTAACTCGCAAACTCCTATTCACCCTTAAAAACCCAGTTCGGACTTCCCCTCTTCAGGATGTCTTATCCCTAATCCCTCTTACCTGTACCATGTATCCTTCTACCTGAATTATTTATTTTCTCCTACTAGACAGAGAACTCTCTGAGGACAGAACCTGGGATGGGGCCCAGCACATAGCAGGTTCTCAGAACAAGTTTGCTAACTTGAGTTGAATACAACAAAAGACACTTCTTCAGGGAACACTCTCCTAACCTAGGAGACTAAGCTCCTCCTGTGACCTGTTCTTACCCTACGGAGTACATGTCTCCTGTAGCCCTATCTCTTCTTCCAGGATACAGGGCAGGGAATGCATTTGTCTTCTTAGTGCTGTAACCCTCACAGCCATCACTTGGCCTGGCTGGTATGTATTATGTGCTCAATATTTTTTGGAGACAGGGTCTTATTCTGTCACCCAGGCTGGAGTGCAGTGGCATCATCATAGCTCACTCAGCAACCTCAAACTCCTGGGCTCAAGTCATCCTTCTGCCTCAGATTCCTGAGTAGTTGGGACTACAGGTGCATGTCATGAGACCCAGCTAATTTTTCTACTTTTTGTATAGAAAGGGTTTCACTCTTACTCAGGCTGGTCTCAAACTCCTGACCTCAAGCCATCCTCCCACCTCAGCCTCCCAGAGAGCTAGGATTACAGGTGTGAGCCACCAAGCCCGACCTTCAATACACAGTTGTTTCTTTTTTTTGAGACATAGTTTCACTCTGTTGCCTTGGCTAGAGTGCTGTGGCAAATATATAGTTTTTTGAACGAAGGAAGGAACAAATGAGAAGGACCAAATGGTCACTGCTGACAGTTAACCAGTGGCAAGAAAGGTGTGAGTTCAGTCACTTGCAACTTGAGGCCACTTTTCTCCCTACTCCCATGCCACGCCACTGACCTAACTGACTGGCAGGCACTGACAAAACAGCTGCTGTCTCTGGGCAGACAATGGAGAGAAGACACAGGGGTCACCAGCTACCCTATCTCCCAAGAACATGAATGAGGATACCAGTGTGCCCATTTTCCATGCTGGGTAGACTGAGGTCAGGCTTAGGCCCAGGCACTGGGATCAGACTCAGGCCTCCGTGACCAAAGAGGCCGGGTCCCTCCCTGGTGTCTGCTGCTAAGGTAGGACTCCAGGACCAGAGCTAGAGCCTTTGCCCCAGCTCTAGCCAGAAAGCCTGGCCCAGGGCTACCCACAGCCCAGCCCTGTGCAGCACCTGGCCCGGGGAGACCAGTGTATAGCCTCGTGAGCCACGTGAGCTGCCCCGGGTCCCCAGGCTCCTTCTGCCTGCCACCCCAGTCCCTCAGCTGGACCGGGCTCCTTCTCCCTCTCCGCGACATACTCATTCAGGACGATAATTTCCAGCTCAAGGTCTCCCTTGTCTTTTACAACTTGGTTGTAGCGGCTCCTCCATGATTCCAGAGTGGATAAAGCTTCAGCGACATAAAGATCCTGGGGACACAGGATAGTAGGACCTGTCAGCCTAGTGTCAGCACTGAGGCTGCAGGGGCTGGGGGCTGGCTCATCCTAGGTGGTCTCACCCTGAGAACCCAAACCGCACTCTGCAGCTCACCTTCCTAGAGAGCACCAGGACGGATAGTGGGAGCCCAGCCATCGCTGCTAGATTTCCAGCAGCCAAACACATCCTGCCTAGCAAGCCCTCCCTTAACCACCATTCTCCCCACAACACTGATGCAGCTAAACTGTCCTCCAACGCCTCCCATCATCTTCGGCCAGCAACCCATCCACCTGCCTGCCACCCATCTGATCCCCTGAATTCCCTCTCCCTCCACCTAGCCATCCATCTTGCCAGACCACCACCAGAATCTTCTATACTCATCCACCCACCTGCTACCCACTGTGCACCACCCCTCCCCCACCCCACCCAGGCTGGCCACCTTGTCGGCAAGTTGCACGTGCAGCTGCTCGGCGTACTCCTCGCTCTTCTCGGCTCGCTCCTTCTGGGCTCGGATGGCCTTCTTCAAACCCTCCTTGTCTCGGTCTCCTTTTTGCTTCAATTCCTTCAACTGCTCCATGATGGCCTCCACTTCCGCCTTGTGCTGATTCCCACTGCGCTCCAGGTTCTGGGAGGGGGAAAGGGGACAGGAAGAGGAAGGAGTGAGACAAGAAAGGTAGAGAGTAAAGGGGAGAGAGGGAGGAAAGGGCACAAAAGCAAAGAGAGAATGATGGAGACAGAAAACAGGTCATTAGCTGTGTGCGAGCTCAGGACTCCCCTAACTCGGACCAGAGACATGGCCCTTTCCAGTTCCCCATGGCGCCTCCCTGGAGCTCTCAGCCCTGGATCTTGATGTTAGGGCAGAACTCCTCTGGAATCCTTCCCTAAACTCCCAGCCTTGTGGTCAGAGATATTTCCTTAATCACTCCGGAGAGCTGTGACTTCAGAGGACCCCTGGGCTCAAAAGATGCAAGGAATATGTGAGACCATCCCTTCCCCTTGGGTAGTTAGGTGAACCCTGAGGGCACCCAACCCCATCACTGTTGGGATCAAGACCCAACACCTCCAAGGTCTTTGTCCCCTGCCCTTGCTACTGTCCCAGTGTCTCTCTGAAGCCTGAGTATTTCGGCAGCAGCTACCCCATAAACCTTCAGGGCACAGACCCCAAGTGTGTTACCCTGGGCCCAGCCACCAACTTTGGATTGTCAGGCCCCTGCCTCCTCCTTCCCCACTTGTGGGGCCAGCAGGTACCTTGATCTGCATGCACAGGCGACTGTTCTCGGCCTCTTTGCATCGAAGCTGTGCTTGCAAATGCCCACGCATGGACTCCATGGACTTAGAAAGCTCAGATGCTGTCTTTGCTTGAGCCTTTGGAGAGACAGAGAAAGTGACAGAGCCAGGATTTGAATCTAGTTCTCTGTATACTGACTATGCTCTACTGGCTCATTAAAAGGCACAACTTCTGGGGACAGTACCTTCTCACATTGTATTTCTTGGAGGAGCTCTTCCACCTCCTTGTCCTTATCTTGCAGCAGCAACAGCAGGCGCTGAGAGAAAACACACTGTCATCCATTCCTGGGAAGGGCAAAGAGACCCAGCCCAGGGAGGAGAGAGACTTGGGAGACCCTGGCCCCTGGGACCCAAGATGTCAAAGACAATGGGCCATGTCACAGAGACCCTAGTGGGAAGCCTAACATATGTATTAAAATTATTTTAGAAACAATGAAGATGTATTTATTTTGCAATTTTAAAAAAAGTAATGTTAATTGCAGAAAACATTAAAGAACATACACAGAAACTTTAAAAAGCCCCATCACTCCCCATCCATAAATAACCTGTTAATACACATTAAAAGTCATATGCATGTTTTGTGCCACAACCTACAATCTCATGTTTACCACATTGTGATTAGATTTTCTACCTCTTTGAAAATAGCTGCTTAATATTTCAATTTACTAATGTATCATAATTTAACAAGCCCTCTTGAGCTGGGAATTTGAGTTGAGGCATTATCACCAAATCTTCACCCCTTCCTCAGGTGGGCATTTTCCCCAGCGATGTTTGGCCAGGAACCAAGGGCCAAACCTTGGGAAACAGGGCCTCTATCTTCTTTCACTGTCTTATAAGGGCATTAATACGTCAAAGGCTCCAAAAAAGTCTAAGAATTAAGTGAAACTTTTTGTTCAGGCCAGCCAATAGTTTCCCTAATTTATTTGGCCATGGAATACCATCCTCTCCCCTTCCTGTTTCTTGTACCCATTAATATTGTGAGGAACTTGGGGTTCCATGTAGTAGACTTTGGAACATTTTGCTTTGGGAGGTTCCTAGAATTAGAATTGTTGAGTCAAAAGGTGTATGCTTTTTGATGGCTTTAAATCCATAATACAAATAAGGAAATGGAGATTTAACAGGCCCTGGTGATTATAAAATCCATCATTATCACCATCCCTCACGGCAGTGTCCAGCTTTGAGCCTCAAGCTCTCAAATGATCAACTAGACAAGCCTACTGGAGCTGGCAAGACAACAACATCAATCTTTTTACAGATCATGAACCTAAGACTCAGAGAAACGTTCCAGCCCTCCTGCCCCAATGCTGCCTGTACCCCCTAGAGCAAGCAGGGGTGCTTTGGTTACCGCTTTCTCTGAGTCCGCCTCTGCCAGCCGTTTCAGTAATACTCCTTGTTGCTCCATTAGTCTTTCAGAATCCTTCAAGGGAAGCAAAGGGAAAGCTAAGTCATTAAGCAATAAACCCAGATGTCTACATCCTATTCCTTCTTTTTCTTTTCCAAAATCTCTATTTCTAATTTTAGAAGTAATAATTGAATACATTCTCATTATAAAATAGTGAGTACCAATAAGGCTAAAATCCCTCTTGCACCTACCTTCAAACTTGACCCTACTGGTATTAGTTTGGTAAGTGTCCTTCTCCACTTTTTCTGTGCATATATAATATACCTAGAGAAATATTACCATTCTTTGGGGGGGGGGGTAAGAGGGGATTAATGCATAATTTTACAAAAAATGGTATCACACTATATTTATGTATTACTTAATTTTTTAAAAAATAGCTTTATTGAGACATAAATTCAGATACTATACAATTCTCCCATTTAAAGTATATAGCATAAGGCCAGACATGGTGGCTCACACCTGTAATCCCAGCACGTTGGGAGGCCTAGCCAAGAAGATCACTTGAGCCCAGGAGTTTGAGATCAGCCTGGGCAACACAGTGAAACTTCATCTCTAAGAATTTTTTTTTTTTTTTTTTTTTTTTTTGAGACACAGGGTCTTGCTCTATCACCCAGGGTAGAGCGCAGTGGCATCATCATAGCTCACTGCAACATTAAACTCCTGGTCTCAAGCCATCCTCCTGCCTCAGACTCCCAAGTAGTTGAAACTATAGACATGTACCACCACACCCAGCTAATTTTTCTAATTTTTATAGAAACAAGATCTCACTGTTGCTCAGGCTGGTCTCAAACACCTGGCCTCAAGCAATCCTCCCATCTTGGCTTCCAAAAGTACTGGGATTACAAGCATGAGCCATCATGCCCTGCCGGCTAAGAGATCTTTTTTTCTTTTTCTTTTTTTTTTTGAGACAGGGTCTCACTCTGTTGCTCAGGGTAGAGTGTAGTGGCATCATCATATCTCACTGCAACCTCAAACTCCTGGGCTCAAGTGATCCTCTTGTCTCAGCCTCCTCAGTAGCTGGGACTATAGGTGCACACCAATGTGCCTGGCTAAGTTTTCTATTTTTAGTAGAGACGGAGTCTCCCTGTTGCTCTTGCTCAGGCTGATCTTGAACCCTGAGCTCAAGTGATAGTCCTTCCTCAGCCTCCCAGAGTGCTAGGATTACAGGCATAAGCCACTGCGCCTCCTGGCCCTGCTAAGAGATCTTTAAGTGTTCTCATCATAAAAAAAAAAAGGTAACTGTATAAGGTGACAGGTGACAGATATGTTAATTAGCTTATGGTAATCACTTAACAATGTATATGTATATCTAATCCTCATATTAAATGCCTTAAATATATAGAATTATACCTCAATAAAGCTGGAAAAATAAAGTATATAATTCAATGGCTTTTTCTATATTATTAATTTTTAAAAACTGTGGTAAAATATATATAACATAAAACTTGCCATTTAAACTATTTTTCAGCGTAAAATTCAATGGCATTTAGCACATTCACAACATGATAGAACCATCACCACTATCTAGTTCTACAACATTTTCATCATCCCAAACAGAAACCGTGTACCGTTAAGCAGCCAGTCGCCATTTCCCCTCCCCAACTCCTGGCAACCACTAATCTGTCTCTAATATGCCACTGCATTTTTAATCTCTCCCCAAAACCTGGATGTTCCTAGGTTTTGCAACTACAAACACTGCAACAATGGACGTTATTGGGCATGTACAAAGTATCTCTGTAGGAATGACGGGGTCAGGACTGTGATTTGGGGTGGAAATGCCCTGCAAAATGCCAATTCACAGGCCCACGAGCAGGACGTGGGAGGCCTGGCTTCCCCACACTCGCCAGCACTGGACAGTAGTGAACCTTTCTGCCTGTTGCCAGTCTCTGGCAACACCACTCCTGTGTCTTCATTTGCATTTCTCCACTTACCAGTGAGGCTCAGCATCTTCTCATGTTTCTAAGCCATTTGGGTTTCCTGTTGCCTGAACTGCCCGCTCACACCCTCACCCACTTTCTCACTGGGCCTTACCTTTGTGACTGTCCCTACTCTTATTCCCTGGCACTTGTTCAGAGTGTCTCTTCAAGGAGGCTCACCCACCCTTCCATCCCCCCCTCAGTCTCACAGGTCCCCTTCACAAGCCCAGAGAAAAGGGCTTCCTAGTTCCCAAAGTTCCCTGGGGACCTAGAAACTGGCAGAAGACAGCATTGCGGATTCTCCAGCAACAAGAGGCAACGAACATGGGACAAAAAGGTTTGGCCGGGGCCCAGAGACCAAAGCGGCTGACTGCCCTCCAGGCCTCCAGTGGACACTAAAACTGTTGCTAACTCTTCTGCCAACCTATGTGTGCAAACTCACCCAACGCCCCTCCTTGAAAAGCTGCACCATCACCACCCCTACTTTACAGATAAGGAAAGTGAGGCTGGGGATGTGAAGGCAAGCTGGCTGAGGTCACACAGCCAGAAATGGGCCCTGAAGCTGACTGGGACTCCACAGCCAGAGAGTTCTCCACCACACTGGGCGCTCCCCGGTGAGCACCGAAGTGTGGGTGCAGCCTTGAGCACCAGATAGGCACCACAATGAGCCTGGACTGAGCAGGAAACGCCCGTACCAGGTGGGAATTCTAATTATCTGACCTTCCTCTCCAACTGGAGATGGGGTTCCAGGACAACAGAAACTAAGACACAAAAAAGGAGAGAAACTGGACAGACCAAGAAGTTTTCTGAAGGCACCAGTCCCAGGACAAACAGCAGCGGCACCTACTATGTTCCAAGCACCTATTATGTGCCAGGCAGTATGCAAGCCCCTTATCTATTTATCATCTCCAATTCTCACACAATCCCATGTGCAAGATGCTACTCCCATTTTACAGGTGGGAAAACTTAAGACCCGAGAGGTAAAAATCACCTCTTGGGCTGGGCACGGTGGCTCACAGCTGTAATCCTAGCACTCTGGGAGGCTGAGGCAGGAGGATAGCTCAAGGGCAGGAGTTCGAAATCAGCCTGAGCAAGAGCGAGACCCCACCTCTACTAAAAATAGAAAGAAATTAGTTAACTAAAAATATATAGAAAAACTTAGCTGGGCATGGTGGCACATGCCTATAGTCCCAGCTACTCAGGAGGCTGATGCAGAAGGATTGCTTGAGCCCAGGAGTTTGAGGTTGCCGTGAGCTAGGCTGATGCCACGGCACTCTAGCCCGGGCAACACAGAGTGAGACTCTGACTCAAAAAAAAATCACCTCCCGAGATCACCCAGCCAGACATCAAAGAGGTATAACTATTTTAGAAAATAATTTGGCCATAACTATTAAAATTTATAGATATTCTAGGAACTCTTAAGTACACCAGGATAGTGTCTGTGAATGCTTAAAGTATCATTGCTTATGATATGCAACAACTAAAAATATAAATGTCCATCCATAGAAGAATCGATAAATAGTGGCATAGCTGTAAAATGGAACATAGCAATGAAAATTCATTACCTTAGACCTTAAAGATAAAAATGATTCCATAAAAATATTTTTGAGTGAATAAAGCAAACTCAGAAGAACATCTATGGAAAAATAATATTTATGTAAAGTTTAAAAACATGCTAAACAATACTGTATGTTGCTCATGGATATATATACACACATAAGTGATTAAAAACTATCAAATTCCTAGTTACAGATTCCTTTGTTCCTTCTCCACTCCCACTGCTTCACCTGACTAGGAAAAAAAAAAGAAAAAAGAAAAAAATATATCAAATTCAAGATAAACATTCCCTCTCAGGGGAGATAGATAAGATTATCACAAAAGGGCCTGGCACGGTGGCTCACGCCTGTAATCCTAGCTCTCTGGGAGGCCGAGGTGGGCGGATCGTTTGAGCTCAGGAGTTCGAGACCAGCCTGAGCAAGAGCGAGACCCCATCTCTACTATAAATAGAAAGAAATTAATTGGCTAACTAATATATATAGAAAAAATTAGCCAGGCATGGTGGCACATGCCTGTAGTCCCAGCTACTTGGGAGGCTGAGGCAACAGGATTGCTTGAGCCCAGGAGTTTGAGGTTGCTGTGAGCTAGGCTGATGCCACGGCACTCACTCTAGCCTGGGCAACAAAGTGAGACTCTGTCTCAAAAAAAAAAAAAAGATTATCACAAAAGGAGACACAAAGAGATTTAACTATGTGGACAAAGTTTATTTTGCTTTTTAATTTCTTCTTCTTTTTTTAAAGAAACTTTTCTTTTTCTTGCTGAAAGTTTTTTTTTGAGACAGAATCTCACACTGTCATTCTGGGTAGAGTGCCATGGCATCAGCCTAGCTCACAGCAACCTCAAACTCCTGGGCTCAAGCAATCCTCCTGCCTCAGCCTCCCAAGTACGTGGGACTATAGGCACGTGCCACCACACCCAGCTAATTTTTTCTATTTTTAGTAGAGATGGGTTTTGCTCTTCCTCAGGCTGGGCTGGAACTCCTGACCTCAACCGATCCTCCCACCTCAGCCTCCCAGAGTGCTGGGGATTACAGGTGTGCCCAGCTAAGAAACTTTTAAGTTTCAGGCAAGGTTTTATTTTGAAAGTTGGGCAGTAACTATACCACTTTATAATATTTATTTTATATACTAATGTTTAAAAATACAAACAAGAAAAATTGACCATGTTAAAATAAAAAGAATGCTAAGAAAATTGTCATCATTTTATCAGCACTGGCATTTGGAGATTGGTGGTATCTCTTTGCTTTGAACAGGAAGACAAATGTTTATACTGTCAGTCTTCTCTTACATATTTGCTAACACTTCACTATTCACAATAGCCAAGATATGGAATCAACCTAAGTGACCATCAACAGATAAATGGATAAAGAAAATGTAGTATATTGGCCAGGCATGGTGGCTCACGCCTGTAATACTAGCTCTCTGAGAGGCCGAGGCAAGCGGATTGCTCGAGGTCAGGAGTTCGAAACCAGCCTGAGCAAGAGTGAGACCGCGTCTCTACTAAAAATAGAAAGAAATTAATTGGTCAACTAATATATATAGAAAAAATTAGCCGGGCATGGTGGCACATGCCTATAGTCCCAGCTACTTGAGAGGCTGAGGCAGGAGGATTGCTTGAGCCCAGGAGTTTGAGGTTGCTGTGAGCTAGGCTGATGCCACGGCATTCACTCTAACCTGGGTAACAAAGCAAGACTCTGTCTCAAAAAAAAAAAAAAAAAGAAAATGTAGTATATATGCACAATGGAATGCTATTCAAGCCCTTAAAAAAAAAGAAATCCCATCCCTTGTGACAAACCTGGAGGACATTATATTAAGTGAAATAAGCCAGGCACAGAAAGACAAATACCACACAATCGCATTTATATGTGGACTCTAAAGAAATTGAACTAAGCAGAGAGCAGAATGGTGGCTGCCAGGGGCTAGCAGGGAGAGTGGGGGCAAAGGACTGGATTGGGGAGATGTTGGTGGTCAGAGGATATAAAATATCAGTTACACAGGAGGAATAAGTTCAAAAGATCTATTGGTCAACATAGTGACTACAATTGATGTATTGTAGATTTGAAAATTGCTAAGAAAGGAGATTTTAAGTGTTCCTACCACAAATACATAAGTATGTGAGGTAATGCATATGTTAATTAGCTTGATTTAGCCATTCTACAACATATAATATTTCGAAACATCATGTTGGTCCTGGTGAAGTAGCTCATGCCTATAATCCTAGCACTTTGGGAGGCCAAGGCAGGAGGATCCTTTGAGGCCAGGAGTTTGAGACAAGCATGGGCAACATGGCCAGACCTCATCTCAACAAAAAATTAGCCAGGTATAGTGGTATGCACCTGTAGTCCTACCTACTAGGGAGGCTGGGGCAAGAGGATCTCCTGAGCCCAGGAGTTCAAGGTTACAGTGAGCTATGATTGTGTCACTATACTCTAGCCTAGGTGACACACTGTGGGACCTTGGATCTTTTTTTTCTTTTGAGACGGTATCATCATAGCTCACTGCAACCTCCAACTACTGGTCTCGAGCAATCCTCCTGCTGCAGCTTCCTGAGTAGCTGGGACTACAGGCACACACCACCCATGCCTGACCAATTTTTCTATTTTTTTCTATTATTTTGTAGAGACGGTGTCTTGCTCTTGCTCAAGGTGGTCTCAAACTCTGGACCTCAAGCGATTCTCCCATCTTGGCCTCCAAGAGTGCTAGGATTATAAGCATGAGCCACTGTGCTCAGCCAAGACTCTGACTCTTAAAAAAAAAAAAAAAGTTGTACCATATATACAATTTTTTTAAAATTCAAAAAGGAAAAAAAAATACAGTTGCCCCTTGATATCGTAGGTGGTTGGTTCCAAGACCTTGTGTATATACCAAAATTCACAGATGACAGATGCTTAAATCCCTGATATAAAATGGTGTAGTATTTGCATATAACCTCTCATGTACTTTTTGTTTGTTTGTTTTTTGGGATAGGGTCTTACTCTGTTGCCCAGGCTAGAGTGCAATACCGTCATAGCTCACTGTAATATCAAACTCCTGGGCTCGAGTAATCCTCCTGCCTCAGCCTCCTGAATACTTGGGACTATAGGCATGTGCCACCATGCCTGCTAACTTTTTTAAAAAATTTTTTGTAGGGCCGGGCGCGGTGGCTCACGCCTGTAATCCTAACTCTCTGGGAGGCCGAGGTGGGCGGATCGTTTGAGCTCAGGAGTTCGAGACCAGCCTGAGCAAGAGCGAGACCCCATCTCTACTATAAATAGAAAGAAATTAATTGGCCAACTAATATATATAGAAAAAATTAGCTGGGCATGGTGGCACATGCCTGTAGTCCCAGCTACTTGGGAGGCTGAGGCAGCAGGATTGCTTGAGCCCAGGAGTTTGAGGTTGCTGTGAGCTAGGCTGACGCCACGGCACTCACTCTAGCCTGGGCAATAAAGTGAGACTCTGTCTCAAA
>VSMD01063190.1:0-31971 GCA_008750895.1 Mirza zaza | reverse complement strand
TTTTAAACCAATGTATTATTTTCTTAGTCTTCAATCCACAAGAAACAAGTTCCAAATATTAAATGCACTATGTATCTTAAAGAGTTCATTTCAACGTCTCATTTCCCATAAATAGCTCTTAAAATACAAACCAGTAGACAAATATTCTCGTCTTGTTTCTGCAATTAAATTTCTTTCAACTATAATATATTTGCCAGGGCTTACTAAATACAATGTCCCCCAAAAATGTATGTGTTTTGTGTGTGCATGTCTACATTTGCTATTTTATTATATAGACCCTTGACATTTAACTATAAGCTCAGAAAACTAGATTGCCCTTGCCTGCCCACATCAAGGATGGTTCTGGTGATTTTCTTTCAAACCTCACTTTTCCCATAACAAAGATGGCACCTGCGCTTCCAAGTTCAGGGTTCTTTCTGCTGCTGCGAGGACTATGGCAGGCCAGGAAGCCACTTTAAGCAGCCAGTAAGAGGACAGCAGTGCTTTGGACCTGCCGTCAGCATGTGACATAGAGATTATGTCCTGCAGAGACCCAGCCAAAAGGCCAACAGAGTCAATCTTTTAGTTCTGTGGAATCCCTTTCTTTTCCTTGCTCTTCTGATGTGGATCCAGGTTTTAATTCTCTAGTTGAGCCCAGTCCTTCTTTGATATACACAGTTTGTTTGAGTACTGGATATTAAGGCACCAATTCTGTGAAAAATCTTTTAGTATCTGAATTTAATCAACTGAGAACATTTTTAAAAAATTGAATCCATCAACTATAAATATATTAAATATGGGGCTTCAAAATTACATCAAAGTCTGTGACCAACATTTTTTTAATCTATAAAATATACTTTGGTTAAAACTTTATTATAGTATACTAGATATTGAGACTTAGGAATTTCCGTTATCTATTGGGAGTAGTTATAAATTACCCCAAAACTCAGTGGCTGAAAACAACAGACACTGATTATCTCAGAGTTTCTGAGGCTCAGAACTCCAGGAATGGCTTCGCTGGGTGGTTCTGGCTCAGGGATACTTATGAGGTTGCCGCCAAGCTGAAACCTTCCCTAGCACTGGAGGTCCTGCCTCCAAGCAGACTCACTGTGTGACATTTGGCTGGAGTCTTCAATTCTCCACAAGGGCCTTGCCACAGGGCCACTCAGTGTCCTCAAAACATGGCAGTCAGCCCCCTCATTCCCCCCCCCATGAGTCACAAGAGAGTGAGAGCAAAACAGAAGCTACAATGTCTTTTATAATCTAATCCCAGATGGGACAGACCCTGACTTGTGCAGCATTCTACCAGCCACACAGAGTAACCCTGGGATCACGTGGAAGGGACTGTGCAAGAATGAGAACACCAGGAGGTGGGGATCCTTGGGGGCCGTCTCAGAGGCGGGCTACCTCATGGGCTATTGGTCATGCAAAATTTCATTTAACTAAAAGTTCATCATGTTGACTCAAGTGAATTGACATTTGCTGCTTCCACCGTTCATTTTTTGGAGAAATTTAAAGTGAATGCCCAGGAGTAGGGGATGGGAAAATTCACACTTAAAGGATGCAGTGGGTGCTGACTGGGGGATAGCCACGCTTGTAGCTCTGACTCCGCCAGTGCAACGGCAATTTGTACCCCAATAACACTCTGAAAAAAAAATTTAAATTTAAAAATTTAAGAAAATAAAAATAAATAAGCTCAGAAAACTAAAATGTTCATAAACTAAAGAATAACCAAAGAAAACTTTAGAACTTCAGAAATCAACTTACAAAAGTTAAGCTCTACCTACCCATTTGCCAAAGTGGTGGCTTCTCTCATTTGAGCAATTGATCTGTTAACCAAATCAGCTTTCCTCTGATTATAGGCAGCCAAAGATTGCTGTACTGACACGGGAACCATCTTCTCAAATAGATCTAAAATTAGGAAGGGAAATTACAATAAAATTTTAAGACAAAAACTCAAACTGTCAAAGTGACTATTCATATTTTCTTTCTGTATTCAGTCTACAAAAATTTAAAAATCAAAACTAAATCACTATTAAAAGTATAATGATAAAGAGAATTTTTAGATCACTATATTCATGGACAATGGCAACAATGAAAAATTTTTTCTTTGAACTTAATTTTCTTTAACTTTTTAAGATGTGTTTGCCATTGAGTTTGAAAAATCTTCAGTGACACTGGTTCCTTTGTTGATTAAACTAAGTAAGTCACAGTGACAGAATTTAATTTTTGGCTCTACCACTTCCTAGCTACGTGACCTTGGGCAAATTATTTAACCATTATGTGCGTGAATATCCTCATCAGTCAAATAGGGGCAATAATAGTACCCATCTCATGAGGCTGTTGTAAGAAATAAATGAACTAATATTTGTAAAGTGCTTAAAAGAGTTCCTGTCACATGGTAAACACTTTGTATTTACTAAAAATTCATCCTTTCCCAATAACAGAATGTTATCCTTCAGATCTCAGCTAAAGACTATCATAATACTAGGTATATTTATAGTATAACATTTATTTATCTGATACAAATATGACTATAGGAATTAACATGTTTAAAGAAATGTTTATTTTTAGTGGTAGCACCTTAAATAATATAACAAATGTTATTAACAAAATGATAAGTGCTGAAGTCTTTTTGGGTTTTGTTTGTTTGGTTAGTTGGTTTTGTTTTTTTTGACACAGAGTCTCGTTCTGCTACCTGGCATAGAACACAGTAGTGTGATCATACCTCACTACAGCCTCAAACTCCTAGGCTCAAGAGATCCTCCCGCCTCAGCCTCTCCAGTAGCTGGGACTACAGGCGTGTTCCACCATGCCCAGCTAATTTTTCTATTTTTTGTAGAGATGGGGGTCTCACTATTACCCAAGCTGGTCTCGAACTCCTGAGCTGAAGTGATCCTCCTACCTCAGCCTATCAACATGGTAAGAATACAGGCATGAGCCACCAAACCCAGCCAACAAGCACTAAAGTTTTAATCATTATTCAAACACACAGTTTCAAGATTTCTGACTCTACTATACATGTTTTATTATCACTTACTTTCCCTCTTAAAATTTTACTGAAGATACAACACAATTTTTATTCTCACATTCATGAACAAAAATGAATGCAAATTATATTCAAAACATAAAATAGTAACTTGTATTTTAGCTAGAAAATACAGATTAAAATGGAGAAAAAATGAGTAAGATTAAAGCATATCTGAATAACTGACATACCAGTAAATTTCTGGCTGATAGGCACATTGACTGGGGTAGACTTCACAAGTGTGGCTTTGCCAATAGGGTCTAGATCTTTAAGGTCTGGAACTCGATCATGATATATGAAGTCATTATCCTTCTTTGCTGCAGTAAGGGCACGGTTGATTTTGTCAGAAAAATCTTTCACATTGACATATTCATCATAGCGAGATGCCACTGTTTTAATCAATTCTGCTGCATGCTAAAAAAAGGAAAAAAATCCAAAAAAAGAGAACATTTTCTTTCTTTCTTTCTTTCTCCACCACCAAGTATTCAAGCATTGGTTTAAAAAAAAAAAAAAATAAGCCTTATTTCGAGGACTTGCAGTTCCAACAATGTGACTGACAAGATAACCTGGAAATTCGCCCATCACAAAATAGCTAAAAATTAAAGGATAATACATAACAGACATTCCTTTAAACAAATGGGTGAATTACCATGATAGTAAAAGAAATCCATGGGCCAATCAGTATAAACTGAAATTGAGGAAAGCTGACTGTTAGGTTATTTCTATACCTCAAAGAACCAGCAATTAAAATTTATTAAAAGCCCTCATGGAGACCTGAGACAAGGTTCTTGAAATCACACAAGACAGAGAACTGAGATGCCTCCTTCACTCCCTCACCTGAAAGCAGGAACCTCAAAGGGCTACACCTTCAGTGGAGGGTGGATTTGAAAAAAATTACCCAACAACATAGAAAGTCAACAAAGTAGCCTGTCATTTCATCATCAATAAGAAAAGTTTAGCTTTATAATATGATGAACATATGCCTCACACAAATGTTAAGTCTCAAATTATATTACTTAGGTAGTATTAGGTATAGTAACATCAGATAAAATAGACAATAAGGCCAAAAGCACTGTTAGGGATAAATTCAATACACAATTTTTTTTTTTGAGACAGAGTCTCACTCTGTTGCCCAGGTTAGACTGCCATGGCGTCAGCCTAGCTCAACAGCAACCTCAAATTCCTGGGCTCAAGCAATCCTCCTGCCTCAGCCTCCTGAGTAGCTAGGACTACAGGCATGCGCCACCATGCCCGGCTAATTTTGTGTGTGTGTGTGTGTATTTTTTTTAGTTGTGCAGCTAATTTCTTTCTATATTTTTAGTAGAGACAGGGTCTCGCTCTTGCTCAGGCTGGTCTCGAACTCCTGAGCTCAAACGATCTGCCTACCTTGGCCTCCCAGATTGCTAGGATTATAGGCGTGAGCCACTGCACCCAACCTATAATGTTTTAATATTTGCCAATTTGCCAGAAAGATACAAGAATCCTTAGATTTTCCATTTCATAGCATCCATCTATATAAACAGTTATAATGAAAAATTGATAAGTCTACCCATCACCAAAGTGGAAGATTTTAGTGCTCCTGTCTCAGCAATAGCTGGGCCAAAATCTGTAAGATCATAGATGATTTGAACAACAAAACTAATGAGTTTTATTTACCAGACACGGAGAATGCTGGATTCTACAATTAGAGAATATATAACATTCTCAGATATATAGAAAACACCTACATATATAAAACGACTAGATGAGGAGATAAAACAAGTTTAAAACACCAAAATTACAAGAATACAAAAATGGTTTAATAATAGAAAATCTACTTATGCAATTTTCCAAATAGATTTAAGCTAAAAAAATCAAATTACTCCATAGACCTTGAAAAAGTTTTTGATAAAATTCAATATTCTTTAAGTGTTAGTAAAACAGAAATAGATACACAGTTCCTTAACATGCTAAAAATATTAACTTCCAAAGCTGGTATCATGCTTAGTAGAAAAATGTTAACATTCCTAGAACAGAAATCAAACAAAGATCACCAGGATCATGACCACAGACATGTCAAAATAATTAGACAAAAGAATGAAATAAGAGGTATAAACTTCAGAAAACAAAAGGAAAAAATTATTTTTTACAGGTGATGTATCTGTACATAAGGAAAACCTAAGCACATCAGGAAAACCTAAGAGAATCAACTAAACTATTCTAAATAATGAGAGAGATAGTTTGGACACAAAATCAACACAGCAAATACAAATAACCACTAATTTGAAGAGACAGCACAGGAAATAAATCCATCATTACTAGCAACAGAAAGACAAAATATCCAGGAATAAATTTTAAAACAATATATGTAAGATCAATACAAAACTACAGAGAAACAATGATAACCAAAACAAACAAAAGCTACATGTTTAGAGTAAACTAAATGGGAAATTTAAAATCACTTTTTAAATCTGCAAATCAATTTGTTTTGTAAATGTGGTCAAATATTCTCCCAAATAGCAAAACTGGTACTAGAACCATAGTTATGTGCTGAGGAGGTCGTCCTGGGTGGAAATGATTAATCCTTTAAGCAAATCTGAAAACAATCAAACAGGATGAGAACACACTATCCAACTGATGATAAAGGAAAAGCCCAAGTCAAACCAACAGGGGGCCGCAGGAAAAATGTAGTGCTGAGGGGCCTCAACCCAAGAGGCAGGTGCTGAGAACATGAAGTAGATTAATTAAAAGGCAAGGTTTCTAGGGGAAGGAGAAAAAAAGGAGGATTGAAAAGTGGGGGAAGGAAAATAAAGTAGGGTAAGCACTCAGAAAATGCCAGCAAAATACAAACCCTAAAAAGTAGATGCATCAATTTGAAATGCAAAAGCTGTGAGGAATTCAGGAAGCACAGGTCCAGAGGTGGAATCCTTCCTAAAGCAGGCTAGGCTTTGAGAGCCATAGAAGTGGGGCTGAGGTTGAAGCCCTTACATAATGATGCTTAGAAAGCTACCCAGGCCCATTCTCCCACCCAGGAACCTCCAGTAAAATCAATCTCAAACACAAGTAACTGAAAAGGCATCTCATCTGCTGCAATAGAAAAAAAAAAAAAAAAGACAGAAAAAAATGAAAATGAGCAGTATATCTGTTCAATAGACAATGAAAGCTCACCCAAAGAAATATTGCCACAAAGTAGATGAAAACAGCATGCTAAAAACTAAAATAAACTAAAACACTTAAGAACACAATCACAGTACAAAAAGAACACAGAATATGAAAGAGAACTAGATGGCCCAGAGAACAGTGGATGATAGCCAGATAGTAAGACGACGTGGAACATGAACTGACAGAACTCCAGAAAGAAAATATAAAAAAATACAAATACATTTAAGAAACAAATATTGACACATTTATACAAGAAGCAAAAGGGAGAACACATATCACAGAAATCATAGTAAGAAACAGACACTACAAGAAAAAGTAAGAAAAATTCAACATAAAAGTTGGGAAGGAAGAAGCTAAAAGATTCAGGAAACATATCAACCTAATACAATATGAGGACTTTTGTATGAATCCAATTTGAACAAATCAAGACCCTCAGAAAAAAATCAGGGAAAACAAAACCAGATTTGGATACTATTGAATTATGAATATTAATTATTCATTCACATTAATATTATTTTTGCTAGATGGGAGAGATAATGGCACTGTGGTTAAAATTTTTTTAACCTTTATCTACTAAAGTTACATACTAAAGTGGTTAAGAATAAAAGGAACAGGGCCAGGCACGGTAGCTCACGCCTATAATCCTAGCACTCTGGGAGGCCGAGGCGGAAGGATTGCTCAAGGTCAGGAGTTCGAAACCAGCCTGAGCAAGACTGAGACCCCAACTCTACTAAAAATAGAAAGAAATTAATTGGTCAACTAAAAATATATATAGAAAAATTAGCCAGGCATGGTGGCACATGCCTATAGTCCCAGCTACTCAGGAGGCTGAGACAGAAGGATTGCTTGAGCCCAGGAGTTTGAGGTTGCTGTGAGCTAGGCTGATGCCACGGCACTCTAGCCTGGGCAACAGTGAGACTCTGTCTCAAAAAAAAAGGATGAAAGGAGCGGGAAGAAGGCACTGCTGTGGCCACAACCAATGCTCCAGCTGTGACAAGCCATGAGCAGCAATCCTACAGGTAACCCCACCAACACTAGCCACTGCTGATACTGACCAAAACAGTTTGCTGCTCTCCAGCATGTTCTCCAGCCATCACCTTTGCACCCAACATATGCTACAGGCACACCCTTAAAAATGAGGGAGAAAAAAGTCCCATCCAAACAAAATAAAATTCAAAAACAAGAAGTTACAGTTGCTCCAGATCAGAAGGATCAGTGCAAGAACTCCAGAGCACCAGAGATTCTAAAAAACAGCATGAAAGGAGGCCCCCACAGAGGATCACAGTAGCTTTCCAGTAAATGAAAATACTGAAATGACACAGAAAGAATTCCAAATATGGATTGTAAGGAAGTTCAGTGAGATCCAAGGGAAAAAGGAAAACCAATTCTAAGAAACCAGAAAAATAATTCAGGAAATGAATGAAAAATGTACTAAAGAGATAAATATATTAAAAAAAAATAAACTTCTGGAAATGAAAAATTCATTTAGAGAAATACAAAACACAATAGAAAGGTTTAAGAATAGACTAAGCAGAAGAAAGAATTTCAGACCTTAAAGACAACTCTTTCAAATTAACCTAAACCATCAAAAATAAAGAACAAAGAATCAAGAGAAACAAAGTCTCCGAGAAATACAGAATCTTGTAAAGCACCCAAATAAAAGAATTATATATAGCCCTGCAGGGGAAAAAAAGGAAATGGCCTGGAAAACCTATTTGTGGGAATAATTGAGGAAAAACTTGCCTGATCTTGGTAGAGATTTAGATATCCAGATACAAGGTCAATGAACACCTGGGAGATTCACTGCAAAAGCAATTATTACCAAGGCACATGCATAGTCATCAGACTGGCTAAAGTCAATGTAAAGGACAAACTCCTATAAACCATGAGGCAAAAACACCAAGGATTTTCCTTTGTATCAACTTACAAAGGAAAATCCATCAGACTAACAGCAGATTTCTCAAAAGAAACCTTACAAGCCAGAAGAGATTGGAGTGCTATCTTTATTTTCTTAAAAAGAATCACTGTTAGCCAAGAATTTTGTATCCTGCAAAACTAAGCTTCATAAGTGATGGAGAAATAAAGTCTTTACCAGACAAGCAAGTGCTAAAAGAATTTGTCATCACAAGATTTGCCTATAAGAAATGCTCAAAAGTACTTCAAAAATTGAAAAGAACTGTCGATACTCATCAGTATAAAAATACTCAAAAGCAAAAACACACAGGTCTTGTAAAACAGTCACACAAGGGAGAGTAAAAAGCAACTGGTAACAATCAACATGATGACTAGAACAGTAAGTATCTCACTTATCAATATTAACAGTGAATACGAATGGCCTAAATGCCCCAAGTAAAAGATAAAGATTGGTGGAATAAATTTAAAAACACAACCCAAATATCTGCTATCTCCAGGAAACCCATTTAACTCATAAAGATTCTCACAGACTCAGGGTAAAGGGGTGGAAAAATATTCCACACAAATGGAAACCAAAAGCAAATAAGAGTAGCTATTCTTACACCTGATTAAACATACTATAAATCAATAATAGTAAAAAAAGACAAAGATGGTGGCCAGGCGTGGTGGCTCACACCTATAATCCTAGCACTCTGGGAAGCCGAGGCAGGAGGATCACTCGAGGTCAGGAGTTTGAGACCAGCCTGAGCAAGAGCAAGACCCCATCTTTACTAAAAATAGAAAAATTATCTGGACAACTAAAACAAACAAACAAACAACTATATATATATATATATATATATATATATATATATATAAAATGAGCCGGGCATGGTGGTGCATGCCTGTAGTCCCAGCTACTTGGGAGGCTAAGGCAGAAGGATTGCTTGAGCCCAGGAGTTTGAGGTTGCTATGAGTTAGGGTAACGCCACGGCACTCTGGCCTGGGCAACAGAGCGAGATTCTGTCTCAAAAAAAAGACAAAGATGGTCATAACATGATGATAAAGGGATCAATTCAATAAAAAGATGTAACAATCCTAAATAAGTATGCACCTAACACCAGAGCTCCCAGATTCATAAAACAAATATTAGACCTAAGAAAGAAATAAACAGCAACATAATAATAGTAGAGGACTTCAACACTCCACTGACAGAACTAGACAGATCAAGGCAGAAAATCAACAAAGAAACACTGGACTTAAACGAGACATAAGAACAAATGGACCTAACAGATACTTACAGAACAGTCACAAAAAAATGCAGAATATACATTCCTATCATCAGCACATGGAGCATTCTCTAAGACAAAACAAGTTTCAGCAAATTTTTAAAAAGTCAAAATCATACCATGTATCTTCTCAAACCACAGTGGAATGAAACTAGAAATCAATTCTGACAGGAACTCTCAAAACCATACAAATACATAGAAATTAAACAAAGATTATGCTGCTGAATGATCTTTGGGTCAATGTACAAGATCAAGATGGAAATAAAAAATGTTTTGAATTGAATGACAATGGCAACACAAGCTATCAAAATCTCTAGAACATAGCAAAAGCAGTGCTAAGAAGGATGTTTATAGCACTGAATGCCTACATCGAAAAGACAGAAAAATTACAAATTAACAACCTAATGTCACATCTCAAGGAACTAGAAAAACAAGATCGAACAAGCCAAAAGCTAGCAGAAGACAAGAAATAACAAAAATCAGAAAACTAAACAAAATTGAAACAACAACAAAAAAAAAATACAAAGGATCAATGAAACAGTAAGTTGGTTCTTTGCAGAGATAAACAAAATCTACAGCCACTAGCTAGATTAATCAAGAGAAGAAGAGAGAAAATTGAAATAAGCTCAATCAGAAATTAAAAAGGAGACATTACAAGTGATACCACAAAAATACAAAAGATCACCAGAGACTACTAAGAATACCTCTATGTACACAAACTAGAAAAATCTAGAGGAAATGGATAAATCTTGAGAAACACACAACTTCCCAAGCTTGAATTATAAAGAGATAGAAATCTAGGACATACCAATAATGTACAGCAAGATTTAATCAGTAATAAAAAATCTCCAAAAAAGAAAGAAAGAAAGAAAAACCCAGGACCAGATGGATTCACAGCTGAACTCTACCAGACCTACAAAGAACTGGTACCTATCCTACTGAAACTCTCCACTGAAAAGGAGGGAATCCTTCCTAACTCATTCTACAAAGCCAGTATCACCCTGATACCAAAGCCAGGAAAGGATATAACAAAAAAAAGAAAACTACAGATCAATATCCTTGATGAACACAGAAGCGAAAATCCTCAACAAAATAATAGCAAGCTCAATCCAAAAGCCCATCAAGAAGATAATTCACAGCCAGGTGCAGTGCTCACACCTGTAATCCTAGTACTCTGGGAGGCAGAAGGATAGCTTGAGCCCAGGAGTCTGAGGTTACAGTTACTTGTGATGATGCCACTGCATTCTAGCCAGGGCATCTGAGTGAGACTTTGTCTCAAAAAAAAAAAAAGGATAATTCACCATGATCAAGTGGGTTTTATTCCAGGGATGTAAAGATGGTTTAATATACACAGAAGTCAATAAATGTGATTTACCATATAAACAGAACTAAAAACAAAAATCATGTTCATCTCAATAGATGCATAAAAAACATTCAACAAAATCCAACATTGCTTAATGATAAAAAGCCTCAACAAACTAGTCATAGAAGAAACATATCTCAAAATAATAAAAGCCATATAACAAACCCACAGCCAACATCATACTGAATGGTGAAAAGCTAAAAGCATCCCCTTTACGAACTGGAACATGACAAGGATGCCCACTTTCACCAATTATATTCAATATAGTATTAGAAGTCCTAGCCAGAGCAATCAGGCAAGAGAAAGAAATAAAGGGGATTCAAATTGGAAAAGAGGAAGTCAAACTATCCCTGTTTGCCAACTACATGATCCTATACCTAAAAACCCTGAAGACTCCCTCCGAAAGACTCCTAGAATTGATAAATGAATTTAGTAAAGTCTCAGGGTACAAAATCAATGTACATAAATAAGTCAGAAGCATTTCTAAATACTAATAACAACCAAGGCAAAAATCAAATCAAGAACTTAATGCCATTTACAATAGCTGGAAAAATAATAATAAAACACCTTCCAGTATACTTAACCAAAAAAGTGAAAGATCTCTAAAAAAAGAACTACAAAACACCAATGAAAAAAATTGTAGATAACACAAACAAATGGAAAAGCATCCTATGCTCATGGATTGGAAGAATCAATATTGTTAAAAAATCCATACTACACAAAGTAATCCACAGATTCAATGCAATTGCTATCAAAATACCAACTTCATTTTTCACACAATTAGAAAAAACAACCCTAAAATGAGTATGGAACCAAAAAAAAAAACAGCACAAATAGCCAAAGCAATACTAAGCAAAAACAACAAATCTGGAGGTATTACATTAACCAATTTCAAATTATCCTACAAAGCAATAGTAACCAAAACAGCATGGTACTGCCATAAAAGTAGTCACGTAGACCAATGGAACAGAATTGAAAACCCAGAAATAAAGATCAGTTGGGAATCTCACTAGGAACAAAAATGGAGATCCAAGTTACTTAAATATTTATCACCAAAAGACTCACCTGTAACCTTGCAATCTCTTCTCCAAATTTCTTCTGCTGTTTTGCCAAGATAGACTGGTGATACTCAGCATTGGCCTGCATGATACAGTGCTTTGCAGCCAAGACAGGGAACACCTCCTGGAAATAAAAATACTGACCAGGGGAGAGTCCAACCAGACAAATCACCACAGACAACATGGGATGCAGGAAGAAAAAGGAAAAGGAGACAGAAATTAGAATCACCCGATTAATGATTTAGAGATAGGTTAGTCATTAGGTGTAAACAGAAAAGACCACATGATTTTACATGGATTGCAGTCTATGCATTCAATTTTGTTTTCTTCCAATTAAAATTAAGGTTTTTTTAAACTAGTAATAGAATCCAATTTAGGTTTTTATAATTCTCTTTAATTGAGCCATGAAGTCAACATTTTGTTTACAAAGAAGAAAGAAAAGCATGCATTATTAGAAAGAGAAGTAGAATGGACATTCGCAGAGGAGTATCAAGCATAGGGCTTTAGAAGTGTTCTTATGAGTCCTTACCCAGCCCTTAGAGTTAACTAAACCAACACTACTCACATATACTAGTGAAATTGCTCTATAGCTGACTGTTTCATCATGTTTAAAAGACAAAAGACAATAAAGTAAGTTCTCACTTTAATTCATATCCTAAGAGAGTTCTAATAAATGCTTTAGCCATATAAATATGATTTAGTGTCATATAAACACTAACACTTCAGTATGACATCCTCAAAAACACATCACAAATCCACTAAATTTATGACTAATGATATTATAGAGTGTCTTTTTGTGCTAATTTGTTTTGAAAATAATACCAGTCTAAATTTTAAAAGATCCAAAACCAGAAAGGCAGTTATATCAGTAGAGGCTCTCCTAAAATGCCAAATCATACTTTGCAACCTCATCGTTAAGGAAGTACAAGATATAAAAAATCCAAGAAATATACTAGACAATTACTGTCTAGACAAAAATATAAGAAAATTTTTTACTACCTTGTACGCTTTCCTGTCTCCAAGTGAATAATTTCCTAGCTTCCTGGATCACTACTTGCAGATATTCCAGTTTTATAACTAGAATATGAAAATACCTTATGAGCTTTATTAGCAAAAAGGGAAAAATAAAACACATCTAAATCTCAAACTGCACTCATGCCAGTTCTCAAGGTAAGGCTGGAGCAAACTGGTACTTAAACAGGAGATTTTCAAGGAATACCAGGAATGCTGCAGAGGTAGCTTCCAAGTCTTTGTAGGTGACATTCTTCTCTCGGTGACAGGACTGAACTAATGGCCCAACGGGATGTAACGGTAGGTACACTGTGCAGCTGAACATGAAGTCTTTCAGATGAAAAAAGATGAGAGGAGATCCCAAGTCTCTTTTTTAAGAGTAAGACTATTAATACCCAAGAGTCCTGGACAAATTTCTATTAGGCTCTTGGGATATTTTAAATCCTCAGGAATCTTCACATTAATTCCTTATTGCTCATTTTCTAACATGTATTACTGATGCACTTATGTGCATTTTTACTTCACCCCAAAGTTGTCTCCAATTTTGTAACACACAAAGATTTCTGAATCAATAAACTCCTCTACAAAAAATCTTGTAAGAAATATCATATGCTTAGATGAAACTAATTCCTTGAACATTTCTGAAGGAAAGTAGTTGAAATATGTATTTCACTCTAAGTTTTCTTTTTTAATCATTCCAAATTTACTTGTTAGTCTAGTCATCACTTTGCCATTTACAAATGATCATCACTGAACAGTCTTTTCAAGTGCCACTTCAGAAAAGTTTACATTAAAACATAATACTTCCTGTGATATGTGGTTTAAGATGGTTGCTTTTCCTTAGCTGTTCTTTAGCAGCCCAATTTTCTATCCCTGTTGGCAAAATTTAATCCTAAACAAAGTATTGGATGAATTTAAGTTTTCTTTTCCTTTTTCCTTTATGTCTGTTTTTGCGCTTTAAGACTCATCTTTAAGAAAACAGGACAATAATTAAAAGTGTAAATAATCAACATGCTCAAGTATATACATGCTTGTACCAAATCACCAATGATTTAGAACTACATAATGCCTTGATCTGATAAAATTATTGAAAACAGATGGTCAAAGTTTTCCAGAAAGAGTTTAGCTTGGAAAAACAAGTTTAGTAAAGGGTAAAGACAAAAGCATCCCCTAGAAATAAAAAAACTGTTCATGCATCTTAAACTTAGAAAACTATTTCTACAAATATATTCTTCTAATGCCTCTAATAAAATATCAAATACATAATTTTCAACTTGCTTATTATACACAAAAATGTCTAAATAATTCCACATGCAAAATAACAAGTGTTTATAAAAAAACAATAACTGACCTTGGGGAGAGTATCTTTGTACTGACACTGTTTGAAAGCATCACCAAAATAATCTGCAGCCTGATTAGCTAATTTAGCTATGATGGCATCTTTCATCTTATCTGGAATAAAATATTAAATTGACCATTATAATTAAAATAAATGAGATATCTGATATGACTCAGTATAAACACTGAGATCACAAATTTGTACCTTTATCTTTAAAAAGCCCTTATTGATGAAATCAAGTCTTCTGCATAAAACTTAGTTACTCTATAGGCAAATCCAAGAGACAGAAAATAGATTAGAGGTTGCCAGCAGCTAGGGGAAGATGGGAATGAGGACTGACTGCTAATAGTTGGGGTGATGATAATGTTCTAAATTAAGACAGTGGTGATGGCTGCAAAACTCTGCAACTATACTAAACACCCTGAATTGTATACTTTAAAATGGTGAATTTTAGTGTATATGAATTCTATCTCAATATAAGCTGTTATTTTAAAAGAAAAAATTATTCTAGTTTGTATCTCTTCCACATAATGACTGCTCTCACGTTTTCAATTTCTCTGTACTTACAGCCCATATTCCAATCTCTCATACTAACTTACATACCTTATGAGAATTGTTCTTATTCCCTCATTCACAGGGACTCTTCTGCCTAGATGACCCCTTCTTGTCATTTAGGTCTAGTTTAAACAGTAGCTCCTAAAAGGAAGCCTTCTTGACTAATGAATCTATTAATAAAATTGGCATGACTCCTGCTACATCCCTATCCCACAGCCATACCACCAGTCACTAACACATAATCCAGTCTCCAAATTTTTTCATAGCAATTACTTCTCTCTGAAATTACCCTGGCTACTTAATTCTTGCTTATTATCTCCCCCACACTAAAATGTAAGCTTCTTAAAAACAGGAACCTTGCTTGCCTGCTAACTTTATCTAGAAACTATAACAGTGACTGGCACACAGTAAGTATCCAATAAATATTAGCTGAAAAAATATTTGACATATTACAAACATATATAAGTACCATTCCAGAATTCGATGTTTAAAGACAATAGCTAACTATTTCCTAACTTCAAACACAGCCTACATTCAAGTTCAGAAAAGATGGGCTGAAAATTTTCAATAATCCTTGTAACAATTTCTAAAAGGAAAGCTCTACATTGAACATGTTATATTCTAGTCACCCTCTTAGTTTAAAAGCCTATCACTTCTTTTCACATGCAACAAAATGGAGGACAAATTTGAGTTACCTCTTGTAGCTTTTAAAAAAAATACTTCTTGGGCCTGTGCCAGCATAATAAGACTGAGGGTCCCAACAGTATCTGGAGATATGTCCACGGTAGGCTCTCGACTTAAGGCAGATAAAACCGTCTCTTTAATATGTAAAAAGGCACCACTAGCAAACTAGAGGAGGGGAAAAAGAATTTCTTTAAAATCTACAGGAACTCAGAGTTTTAATTTTCTACTGCTACACATAAAAATCATTTTAAATGTTAACCCAGTCTAAGTTACTATATTTAAACTTTTATATTGTTGCAAAACTGATCAAAAACATCTGACCTACAGACAATAGGTATCTTTCCAAAACTCTATAGAGTAACAAGAGATTTAACAAAGATTAAAAGTAAATTACAGGGGGAAACACAATAAATGAGACAAATTGATTAAGCTTATTTTTTAGATATATTTCCTCAAAACTAACATGAAAATAGAGGCAGTGATAAAACATTAAAATCTTTTACTGAAATGCTCTTGCTTTGGTCCCAAACGAATTCATTGTTCAAATAATTAAACATGCTGTACCTAGGACAAACCCCAAATAGTAAATACACTTAGTCCTCTGAGAAACAGCATTACTATCCATTGCTAACAATTTCTGTTTGGCCTTCAGAACTCCCTAGTGAAATGCTCCCCACTTGATCTTTCATCCCAATTATATTTTCTTGAGTTAATACTAAAATAACTTTGCTTTTATGAAACAAATGATACTAAGAAAAAGGAAGAAGTCAGTCTGGAATTAAAAGGTATGGATTAGATAAGTAGTCTACATAGAGATAACTCAAAGTTAAATGTATTGAAATGAACATCATGTTTTCTGTAGTCATGAAGTATTGTAAAACTAGAGTATCTGCAAGGAATGACCAGCTGACCCTGTTTAGTAAAGTAAGGGAATCATATACTAGGACAGCAAGGGATCTGAGTCTCTAATTTACAGAAGAGTAACTGGAAGCCTAGAGAGACTAAAGAACTTGCCAAGGGGCACAAAGCTTCCGGGCAGAAAGCAACACAGACAAGGGCCCAGGTCTCATACCACCAGCTCTCTTTCCATGATACCATGTGACCTGCTGTGAACGCTCAAAGAATGGAATGTTTCCTCAATAATTCAGAATGACCTCTGAGATCTCGCATGCCAATTAACTGAGTTACAGTTAACAGAAAAGTAAATAAAATTTTATTGCATTTTCACATTTTAAAATATCTGCCATTTAAGGATAGAAAAAGAAATAGAGTGTGTACATATTGTTTGTCATCTATGCCCATCCAAAATTGCACAGCAAACCACAATTTGGAGCATGTTGTTTGCTTAAAGTATATTTTCCTTTCACTTTCCCAGAAGGTCACCCCTCACCTCTCCCCTGAATTTAAACAATGGGAAACATCAGACTCTACTTCTGAGATAAGCAAATTTCATGCAGACAGTGGCAGAACCACTTGCAATTACATGAAATTCAGAATCAGAACACCTGAAATCCAAAGGAACTGCTTTATTAATACCTCTGACCTTTAGTCTCATCTGTAAAATGGGAATGACATTACATGACACACATCACAAGGTTTATCCTAGAGTCAAATAATGTACATGGAAACACTTTGTAAACTGTAATATAAAATATGAAAACATGATTATATGACATTACTTAACAATGACCATTTACTGTTAACTGAAACAAAAAAATAAAAGCTGAGTAAATAATAACCAACTGCCACAAAATAACATGCCACATTAGTAAATGATTAGTAACTAAAATATAGGTCTGGCCAACTCACAAACATGACCACATTTAAATATGACCTCTCCACAAGGCTCAAAGTTAAACTTTTATTTCTCTTCCAAAGAGGTCTTAAATTTTGTGACACCAGTGAAATCTGCGGTGTGTCTCACTCTAAGAAAATAAAAATAATGCACACATTTTTATCATTGATTTAAAAGGGATTTACCATAAATATCCGAGATTCAATCTCATACATTTAATCATTTGTTCAGCCAACATTTACTGAGCCTCTATGATGTGCCAGGCACTGTGCTAGGTGCTGGGTATACAGAGATGGGGAAAAACAGACTGGTCTATAGGCAGTTTACCTAAGGGCTCCAACATCAAGAATCAATTCATTTAAAAGTGCATCACTTTTCAAGAAAACACCTATTGTGTGAAGAAGCACCTGTAAACCTAAGTGCAAATTATTTCCACTGAATCCAAATCAGTGCTGACCATCAGGTACAGACTGCTTTTCTGCGTACCTGGTAATGCTTAGCAGCGGCTTTCAATCCTTCGTCGTTATCCAGGGTCTGCTCGGCTGCAATCTGGCTAGCTAAAGCTGCGCAGTTGAACAGCACACAGCTCTTTTCATACCCTAAGCTTGCGAGAGCTGTAAAAAATTGACAAGGAAAAATTTATCAGATTATTTTTTTCTAGAGAAAAACGAATGTTTCCAAAAATAAATACCTATGGTCTCTATCCCAGTGGGTCTCACAAAAACAAGTTTCCAGCCCTGTTCTCTCATCTATCGTACGCTCCCATATTTCAAGCTGCCCTGTCAGGCATTTATTTGTATAATATTCCCCAACATTTAAAACTCTAAAGATCAAAAAATTATTCTTCCCCCTTCGTCCCTTTACTTCCACCTTTCTATGTTCAGTTTCAAAATGTAAAATCGTTCTCACATCATTTCTCGTTTAATTTCTTAAATTCAAATAAATTATTTCCATTTTTCCACCACCTCTCAAAATTACGTCATTTAATCCAGTTCCTCATTACTGCAAACCTAAGTCAATGTAAGCTCTTAGCTAGGCTTCCATGTTTCACTCTCTCATGCCAATATGTTTCTCAGAGGGCTAGCAAATCAGTTTAGCTAAAATGTGACTCTGATCAAGAATCTACACACCTCACATCCATCAGGACATTATGGATGTTACTACAAAAAAAAAAAAAAAAAACAGAAAACAACAAGTGTTGACAACGCAGAAAAATTGGGGCCAGGTGCAGTGGCTCATGCCTGTAATCCTAGCATTTTGGGAGGCCAAGGCAGGAAGATCACTTGAGGCCAAGAGTTCAAAACCAGCATGGGCAACACAGCAAGATCCAATCTCTACAAAAAAATAAATAAAAAATCAGCCAGGCATAGTGGAATGCACCTATGGTCTTAGCTACTAGGGAGGCTGAGACAGGAGGATCACATGAGCCCAGGAGTTTGAGACTGCAGTGAGCTGTTGTGATCACACCACTACACTCCAGCCCAGGCAACAGAGCAAGACCCTGTCTCAAATTAAGATAAAAAAGAAACTGGAACCCTTGCGCACTGCTAGTGGGAATGTAAAATGGCACAAAACAATATGGCATAAGGTGGGTCCTAAAAGATTAAAAATAGAATTATCATATAATCCAACAATTCCACTTCTGGGTATATACTCAAAAGAATTGAAAGTAGTCTCAAAGAGATATATGTGCACCCATATTCATACCAGCATTATTCACAATAGCCAAAAGGTGAAAGCAACCCAAGGGTCTATCAACTGACAACTTTGACAAAATGGATAAAAAAAATGTGGTATACACATACAATGGAATATTATTCAACCTAAAACAGGAAGTACAACATGGATGAACCCTGAGGACATTATGCTAAGTGAAATAAGTGAGTCACAAAAAGACAAATACTACATGATTCCACTTATATGAGGTACCTAGAAAAGTCAAATTCATAAAATAGAAAGCAGAATGAATGGTGGTTACAGGGACTGGGGGTGAACGGGGTTATACTGTTTAATGAATACAGAGTTTCAGATACGCAAAATGAAAAAGTTCTGGAGATCTATTTTACAACAACGTGAATACACCTAATACTACTGAACTGTACGCTTAAAAATGGTTAATAAATTTCATGTCATGTGTTTCTTGAAACAATTTTTTAAAAAAAGACAAATACTGTATACTTATAGGAAATACCTGGAATAAATAAAGTCTGAGACAGAAAGTAGAATGGTGGTTTGCCAGCGGCTGAGAAGAAGGGAAGAATAGCAAATTACCATTTAATGGGTAGTTTCAGTTTTGTAAATGAAAAAGAATTCCAGAGATGATGGTGGCAATGTTTGTACAATAATGTGAATGTACTCAAAATCACTGAAGTGCATACTTCAAAATGGTTAAGATGGTATATTACAGATATTTTATCAGAATTAAAAATAAGTTTAAAAAAAAGAATCTACGATAGTTCCCCATTACTCATAGAATTCAATCACAGTGGAATTCAACGTGTCAGGCATTGATCACTAGGCAAAGTAAGGCTCCTTACAAAAACACTGAACAAACCATCTAGGAGAACCAGAACAAGACTACAGCTGCGTTTCTGTGCTACAGAGTAGTGCCATGAAGTAAAGCCTTCCTTCATACAGCATTGTAGGAGCCTCCCTTGGAATAATGACCAGTTTTCAACTTGCTTCCAAACCAGTTCTAGCCTTCTCATTCTAAAATGAAACAGACAAAACACCAGCTTCTCTGACCTACTTTCTTAAATAAATACTAATACATGGAAAATCTAGAATAACCAGGATCTGAAGAAAGCTTGCAGCAAAATAAAGGAAGATCAAGGTGAACTGAAAAACTAAGACCAAAGTAAACAAAGATAATTCCAGTAATAAAAGATAATATTCCAGACATCATAATCAGCATCCTTAAAGAGATTCAAAGGTGGTACATCCATAAAACAAAAACAAGATATTAATTTTCAAAAATTAGTGAATAAGAAAAAGCTCCTGGAAATTAAAAACTTGATTACCAAAAGTTTTTCAAAAGAAGTGTTAGAAAATAATATCTAAGCAGCCTCCCAAATAATAGAACATAAAATGAAAGAAATGAAAAATATAAGAATTATGAGTGAAAACTCAGAACATCCAATAAAGTATTCCAAAGAGAGAAGAGAAAAGAGACAATAAAATTGTCAAAGGAATAGAAGAAAATTTTTCAGCACTGAAGGGAGATATGAGTGTTCAAACTAAAAGAGCCAACAATAAATGCCCTACACAAAGAATAAGATGAGATCTGATTAGGTCTTTTGAGATTTCTAAACACAAAGAATACAAAAAGATTGTAAAAATCTTCCCAAGAGAAAAGAAATAGGTCACTTACAAAAAAGAACAAAAACCAGACTTCATCAGTAACACTGGATACTAAAAAGCATGGGAACAATGTCTTCAAGTTCTGAAGAAATATAATTTTAATTAATTTAGCCAGGCATGGTGGCTCACACCTGTAATCCCAGCATTCTGGGAGGCTGAGGCAGGAGGATCACTTGAAGCCAGAAACTCACGACCAGCCTGGGCAATATAGCAAGACCCCATCTCTACAAAAACTTTAAAAAATTAATGAGGCGATGCCCGAAGCGCCTCAACTCGCCCAGCGCCAAAAAAAAAAAAAAAAAAAAAAATTAATGAGGTGATGTTGAGGAAATATGATTGAGGAGTTAATGAGATGTGGCTATAAGATCATTATTTTATTGTATCGTCCAATATTGCTATATTAAAGACAGAAACAGCAGTTTGCAGTGTTTTGCCCTAAAGGAATATGTGAACTCATTAGCTCACATATCAAGGGCTGCCTTGCCTTGGGAGGGCTCTCAAAGCTCCGGTACTGATGCATTCCAGGAGGCTTCTAGGTTATCTCAGGTCTGTGAGCCTCCCGGTTCTAGAAAGACAAGACAGGTAAATATCTAGCTTACAGGATGGGAGACAGAGACAATGAGTGCCCTAGGCAAGAGATGCACCCCTGTGGTTATGAACAATTTGTTTTGTAAGATGGGCTTCCCGCTCTCTCCTGTCTGCCTTAAGTCCACACTAACTAGATCGAAGAAATATAGAGCCACTATACCTCCTTGTTATTCCTCTGTTTAATAGCTATCTCTTAGAACTTAGAAGTTAGTCCTTGAAAGACTTTATAACTGTTTATCCACCTAGATAGATTAGAATTTTGTTAGAAGCCCTTAGAAAGGACTTTTGACCCTAACCGTATTACCTGTTATGTAAATCTGTTACCCTGGCAACTAATAATTGATATCTGTGACTATAAAAACCTATGTGAATCTAACCTTGCTGCTGTACTACTGACCGAGGGTAGTGTAGACTCCTGAGTACCCCCGCTTTATTAATTTCTTTATATAAACCTATAAAACTTTACCTTCATCTCTGTGTATTCTTTTATTTTCTCTACTTCCTATTAATTTCTTATCCTCTGTAGCAACAACTACCCAAGGGTAGTTGTTGATTTATGCAGGGAGAAGTAACTGATCTCCTCGTGGCCTCCCCCACATTGCCCCCGCCCCCACCCCCGGAAGGCATGGTGGCACATGCCTCTAGTCCTAGCTACTCAGGAAGCTGAAGCAGGAGGATCACCTGAGCCCAGGAGTTTTGAGTTTACGGTGAGCTATGATTATGCCACTGCACGCCCTCCAGCCTGGGCAACAGAATGAGACCCTGTTTCTAAAAAAAAAAACAAAAACAAATTAGCAATGTGCAATGATATACATCTGTAGTCCCAGCTTCTTGGGAGACTGAGACAGGAAAATCACTTGAGCCTTGGAGTTCAAGGCTGCACTGAGCTATGATCATGCACTCTAGAGCCTGAGTGACAGAGCAAGAATCTGTCTCAAAAAAAAATAAAAAATAAAAGATTTTTCAACACAGAATCACTTGGCCTTCACTGTGGAAAACAGACTATGATAGGGAATCAACAGACTAGTGGAAGCAGGAGACTAGACAGGTAACTGCTGCAGTAAGATGCTAAGAGGTGATGGTGGCTCATACCAGAATGGCAGCAGTGGAGGTGCTAGGGAGTAATTGAATTTTGAATATACTTTAAAGGAAAATCTAATAAGGTTTGCTGATGAATTAATTAGATGTAGGGAATGAAGTGAGACAGAGTCAGGGATGACTCCAAAGTTTTTACCTAAGCACCTTGGTGCCATAATCTCAAACCAAATTTGTGTTAGAACAGAAAACAGACATTTTCAGAAAAAAGAGATTCAGAAACCAAACCTTTTCTCAAAAAGTTACTTAAGAATATATTCCAGCAAAAGAAGAAGACATGATATCAAAAAAACAATGGCTTTAACCTGAGGGAGCAAGGACCATCAAGGATAATAGCTCTCCAGCAGCTTTAGTGGGCAAGCAGTCCAGAGCCAAACAAGAAAACACAAGAGGCCATAAAGGGAGTCTCTTGGAAAAAGGCAGACTCTAGAGAAATAGATAAGAAAATCTTGAGAATACGATAAAAGTATAGAATGTGTCTGGTACTGGAGCAATTAAAACCTCTAAACACACACACACACAAAGCAGTAAAAAAAAAAAGTCATGGACTAAATATGAAGCAACTGGACCACTATATGACAAAAAGCTTCAAGAGGAATGAAATATATTCCAAGCAATAGATAAAACTTTTTTTTTTTTTTTGAGACATCCTCACTCTGTTGCCGGGGCTACAGTGTCGTGGCTACAGTGCCATGGTATCAGCCTAGCTCACAGCAATCTCAAACTCTTGGTCTCAAGCGATCCTCCTGCCTCAGCCTCCCAGGCAGCTGGGACTACAGGAACATGCCACCGTGCTTGGCTAATTTCTTTCTATTTATAGTAGAGACGGGGTCTCGCTCTCATGCTCAGGCTGGTCTCAAACTCCTAGGCTCAAGCAATCCTTCTGCCTCGGCCTTCCAGAGTGCTAGGATTATAGGCATGAGCCAACGCACCTGGCCAAAAGTAAACTTTTTATACACCAGGTACATATCTCAGTCTATTACACTGTCCATAAATGTTATTATCCCAGGCTGTAGTCTATCATTTTATTTTGATAATTTTTCATGTATGAGACTTCCTGAGGATTTTTTTTGTTCTTATAATTAAATCTTATCTTTTTTCATTTATTTACTCTGTAACATCCATTTTTTTTTTCTGAGACAGAGTCTCACTCTGTGGCTAGAGTGCCACAGCGTCAGCCTAGCTCACAGCAACCTCAGACTCCTGGGCTCAAGCGATGCTTCTGCCTCAGCCTCTCGAGCAGCAGGGACTACAGGCATGGGCCACCATGCCCGGCTAATTTTTCTATATATTTTTAGTTGGCCAATTAATTTCTTTCTATTTTTAGTAGAGATGGGGGTCTCACTCTTGCTCAGGCTGGTTTCGAACTCCTGACCTTGAGCGATCCACCCGCCTCGGCCTCCCAGAGTGCTAGGATTACAGGCATGAGCCACGGCGCCCGGCCCACATCCACTCTTAAACCAGGAATTTTAAAAATAAACATTCAATTCTCCTTTCTTCAAAGATCACTTCTTAAATATTTAACTCTATTCTTTTTTCTTACATGATCTCTTCTTTTCCATAGGTTTTTCAAGATGAAAATAACCTGATTATAAATAAAAATAGTTTTCTAAAATTCAAACAATTGTTAAAAACAAAAAAAAAAACTACAAACAAAAATAAATTAAAAACCACTCAATATCCCACCTCTTAGAGTTAATTACTGTTAATTTTTTGGTAACTTCACAAATAACTACATATATATTCACACTCTTTTCACAAATTGAATACTGTACCATACTTGAGTTGCCTGGAATGTACAACTCCAGACAGAAGGAATTGTACTGGGTTCTATATGAGGGGTATCCCAGGGAGCCCAACTCAGGGACTCTAGAGTTGTACAGTACAGCAACTCTGAACTATAACAGGCCTTTCAATCAATATTCCACTGATAATAGCTTTATGTGTCAACAAATACGCATTTGCATTAATATTCTTAGGATTCTGAAATTACACAATTCTTATCTAAGCCTTTAACTAAGAAATTACTGAAAGACATTTAATTCCCAATTTTTGCTACTAAAATGCCTTGATTAACCACCTCCTGCTTTCTTTATGCTCTCAATTTTTTTTTCTTTCCACCTCTTCCGGGAACTTGATTCATCACTCAACCTATCTCACTCCAGTATCTCCTAGTTCTCCTGCCATCTGTTCCTTATTCTCAGCCTACCAATTTTCTTAAGTCATAACAGCTTAAGTTGTAAGTCATAACTAAAAATCCTTTCCTTCACCTTGCCTTCCTCTTAGAATAGTGCTCCCTTTGTCCTCAAATATTTACTGCAAATTTTCTGAAATGACCAACCCACATTTGCTGTTTCCATTTCCTCACCTCCCATCCACCCCTCAACTTGATGCAATTTGGCTTCTTCAGCAATGCTCCTAGTGAAACTTTTCTCACTTCCAAATCCAGTGACTTCTCCAACCTTATATGACTTGACTTCTGCCACAATAACTCCTGTCAATGATGTTACAACCCGCAGGATCAGAGTCACCTGGGGGTATTTTCAAAGACACTAACTCCAGTGCCCTATCCTGAAATTTCCTCCTATCACATCTGGCATTCTGTATCTTCATCCTTAGAGATAAATCAGTATCATTAACATTTTTCCCCAGGTAATTCTAATATGTAGCCAGTTCTAATACGTAACCTTTGAAACTCTTCTGGCATTCACTTCCTTGTCTCTATTTTTCCCTGGTTCCTGTAAGATCTGAAAGCTTTTTTTCAACCTCATTCCCAGAACCTCTTCCTCCGTTTCCCCTGAATATTATATTTCCTCGCTCCAGCTTTCACACTTTCTCAGTCTATTATCTTCCAGAATAGATAAATTTATTATTACCTAATGATAACTATTCCCAAATCTGTATTTCTTCCTTTTCTGTGCTTTAATCCATTATTTTCAAATGCCAGAGAAATTTCTACCTAGACGTAACACAGAAAAGTCCAACTCAACCTGTCTATTGAAAGGAATAAACATCTCCAACAGGTCAAACCAAGTTATAAAATCTCCAAATCAACCCTCAATTCCTACTCTTCCCTCAGACTGACAGTCAGCAAATCCAGTCAATTTCACCTCTAAAATGTCTCTCAAATCTATCTTTTCTTCTCTGACCCCCAGATACTACCTTGTCTAAGCTTATTCTCTCTCGCCAGTCTCCTAACTGGTCTGTTTCTCTCTAGTCCCTGAGTTAGGCTTCCTGGATTCATATCCCAGCGACATTAAACCCTAACCATATGACCTTAGAAAATCACTTCAACTTTCTAAGCCAGTTTGCTCAACTTGTAATAATAACCTCTTTCCTCATTAAGCTACTGGGGAATTCAGTAAGATAATATTATGTAAAGCCCCTTCCGCAGTGCCTGGGTAGAAGAAACACTCAATAAACATTAACTATTAATATATAAGAGGCAAAGAGTACAAATTCAGGAGTATAATATTCACAACTCTTCACAATCTACTTCCCAATATCATCACCCTCAATAATCCCCAATTGGACCTATGGTTTCAAGCCATAATTATTATAATATATACTATAAAATATTATATAGTATTTCCATATCCTCACCTATACATAAGTACACGTTTTATATATACACACCCTATATAAGAGATATATATGTAGATATATATGTATGTACTATACAATATATATCTAAGACCTCTTATCAAGTATATAAAATATTTTTATGTATACCTTAATACTATACAAGATATACTATAATATATATTACATAAGGCATACCTAGATGTGCCTTATCTATAAGGCATACATAATATTATATATGTTATATTACATTATTATTCATTGCTGCTAATACTTACTGAGCACTGTTCTAAGGACTTTACATGTATTCATTCATTTAATACACTTAAGATCCCAATGAGATAAATAGTATTAACCCCACTTCACAGATGAGAAAATTAAGGTGCAGAGAGGTTATCTTTCTCAGGCTAGTAGAACAAAAAGCCTTTGCCCTTCTGACCTCTGGTTATGATGCTGTACCTATATTATTTTCTACCTGGAAAAAACAAATTCATCCTTCAAGGCCTACCTCAAACATTGCTTGCTTACAATAAACAGAATTAACTTCTTCCTCATCTATGCTCTCATGAGTTTGTTCACAGGCCGATATAGTATATATTATATTTTAGAATGATCACTGTTTTCCTAACCAAACTAAATACAACTACATTACTCATTTTTATGACTAGGACAGTGCCTGGCAAGGTATAGGCTCTCTATAAATATTTCAAAATTGCATTAAAAGTTGAAGTTAAAAAGAAAATGAGATGTAAAATATTTTAGTCTTTACAAAGGGTCATTGGGAGAGAAACTTAAAAACCAAAAACAATGCAAAATAATTTAGACCAAGTTTCCTATCACTTTTACATACCCAATTTCACAGATCCTCCAAAAAGCGAACCTTTATCGAAAGCATCCTTCCAGGTAAATGTCAAGCAGATCTGGAAAAAATGAGAGAAAATAGAAAATTATGTTACCTTCCTGGAGCTCATTAAATATCAAGTCTCATTTGAAGAGAAATCCACAATGAGGAAAAGGACAAAAGCTCAACTTATCTAAAACATTATCTCATCTAACAAATTCATTTTTCTTCTCCTAGATCATAAATTTTTTTTTAAGAAGTAAAATACTGGTGATGGTATATTTAAATGGTCATTCTGCCTCAGTAATCATAAACATTTTCTTATTCATCTTCACAAACACAAAATGGCTTTACCAGAACAAGTTAATAAAATGCTTATAAAATAAGCCAAGAGAAGCAAAGGCAATAAAATTAAGTAAGTACTATAGATTTTCTAGAAGATTAAAAACAACTATGACGACAGAAGTAGGAGAATGTTTACTTCAGGGAGACAGGATAATATTTTTATTTCTTGGTCTGGGTGGTGGTTATACATGCACATACACTTTGGGAAGATTCAAGCTATACACATGATTTCTTCACTCTGCCCTATGTATACTATACGTGAGTAAAAATTTAACTTTATAAAAAAACTGTATCTCTGCTTCTAAAATAAATATGCCACATATGAAGGTTAAAAAGAACTTAGCCTCATTTAAATTATTTATTGCAGTCCAACATAAAAATTTTTAATGCTGGAATAGGAAAATTTTCAAACATACACAAAACTAAAGAGAATAAAAAAAATGACTTCTACATACCCATTAGCAGCTTTAGCCTTCTGTCCTTCTTGATTCTTCTACCCCTCAACTTCCTCTGCCCCCACACACCTAGCCATTCACACATACTTTTTTTCCTGGTATTTTTTTTTTGAGACAAGAGTCTCACTCTGTCACCTGGACTAGTATGCCATGGCGTCAGCCTAGCTCACAGCAACCTGAAACTCCTGGGCTCAAGCAATCCTCTTGCCTCAGCCTCCCAAGTAGCAGGGGCTACAGGTGTGCAGCTGGGACTAGTAGTTGTGCACCACCACACCTGCTAATTTTTACTATTTTTAGTAGAGATGGGGTCTCACTCTTGCTCAGGCTGGTCTCAAACTCCTGACCTCAAGCAATCCTCTCACCTTGGCCTCCCAGAGTGTTAGGATTACAGGCGTGAGCCACTGCACCCGGCTTCCTGGTATATTTTAAACCAAATCCCAACATACAATTATTTGACCTGTAAAAACTTTAGTACAAGAATGTTTAAAGTACTTTAATTATAATATTTTTTAATTTAAAAGTATCATACAATTTCAAAACTTTTATCAAGTCTCCAAAATGAAACTATAAGACATTATCAGCATTTTCAACATCTAGCCTTTAACAGAAAATAAAAATGACATTCTTATAGTGTTGTAACATCCAATCATAACAGCATTTGCAACTTTTAAATGCAAATATAATTTGTGCCAATAATTTTTAAAGCACAAAAACTAACACTGGTATTTCCTGAATTACGCAGTTTCCTTAATTCTGTAACAGTCACGGGGAAGGATACAGATTAATCAGTCAAAAGATCCTACTGATATAAAGTGCAGTCCAAAAAAAAAAAAAAAATGCAGTCCAATGCCCTATGAGCCCCACAAATCTGAAGAATGACATGAACAGAATTCCAGGAGACTGTTTCTCCTTCAGAAGGACATAGATTCTATGAGACTGACTTCAAAGCTTCTAACTTATATAAAACTATCTCAAAAAACCTAAAGGCAGTGAAGAAGTATAACTTATTTTAATAAAATGATACCATTAGTGGAAGAAAATGGGTGACTTCCCAGTACTATATAACTTTAAAACAAAATTAATGTCCTAGCACTCTGGGAGGCCGACACGGGCGGATTGCTCGAGGTCAGGAGTTCAAAACCAGCCTGAGCAAGAATGAGACCCCATCTCTACTATAAATAGAAAGAAATTAATTGGTCAACTAATATATATACACAAAAAATTAGCCGGGCATGGTGGCGCATGCCTGTAGTCCCAGCTACTTGGGAGGCTAAGGCAGGAGGATCACTTGAGCCCAGGAGTTTGAGGTTCCTGTGAGCTAGGCTGACACCACGGCACTCACTCTAGCCTGGGCAACAAAGTGAGACTCTGTCTCAAAAAAAAAAAAAAAAAAAAACAAAAAACAAAATTAATGACTTACCTGATTTTCAGAAAATGGGAATTTGGGTTCAATGGAACAAATCTGATCATAATATCTAAAAAACAAAGCAAAATTAATAATTATCAGTGCTAAATATCATATGCATTTATGTTTTTTTCCAGCATATTATGGAGGGTACAAATGTTAAGGTTACGTATATTGCCCTTGCCCCTCCACCCCCCTCAAGTCAGAGCTTCAAGCATATCCATCCCCCAGCTGGTGCACATCACACTCATTATGTATATATATACCCATCCCCTCCCCTCCCACCTGCCCCACACCCAATAGATGTTATTCCTATATGTCCACTTAGGTGTTGATCAGTTAATATCAATTTGCTGGTGAGTACATGTGGTGCTTATTTTCCCATTCTTGGGATACTTCACTTAATAGAATGGGTTCCAGCTCTAGCCAAAAGAATACAAGAGGTGCTATATCATCGTTTCTTATAGCTGAATAGCACTCCATGGTATACATATACCACATTTTATTAATCCACTCATGTATTTATGGGCACTTCGGTTGTTTCCACATCTTTGCAACTGTGCTGCTATAAACATTCGAGTGCAGGTGTCTTTTTCATAGAGTGAGATTTTTGTTCTTCTGGGTAACATGCATTTATGTTAATATAACTAATTTAAGAGTATATAAAAATTATTAATGCTTACTTTGAGTGGCCCACAAATCAAATTCAATCAGCTATTTTAAAGTTAATAAACATAGTCCTTTAATGTATAAACCAGGAGCTAAAATATATGCAATGAAAAAACTATGACCAGCTGGGCACGGTAGTGCACACCTATAGTCCCTGCTACTCGGAAGGCTGAGGTGGGAGGACTCCTCGAGCCCAGGACTTCAAGACCAGCCTGGGCAACACAGCAAAACCCCATCTCTAAAATAAATAATAAGTAAAATAAAGTAAGTAAAAGTAAAAATTAGGCCGGGCACAGTGTCTCACACCTGTAATCCCAAGCACTCTGAGAGGCCAACGTGGGAAGATCACTTGAAGCTAGGAATTCAAGACCAGCGTGAGCACAAGCAAGACCTTGTCTCTACAAAAAACAGATTAATTAGCCAGGCATTGTGGTGTGTACTTGTAGTTCCAACCATTCGGGAGTCTGAGGCAGGAGGATCACCTTAGTCCAGGAGTTTGAGTTTGAAGTGAGCTATGATGACACCACTGCACTCTAGCCCAGGCAACAGAGCCAGACCCTGTCTCTAAAAAATAAATAAATAAAACTATGAATAAAAACTCATACCCACAACCATAGAAAAATATTTATGAACTATTACTGGCTAAAAATATACTAACATTTGCTCAGGAAACCAATGTATTTCTTAAAATACTATTTCTTATTAAGATAGCTATATTTATATTGGTTAGACAAATTAATATCTCTGATAAACTGATTAAAAACAGGTTTGCCAAGTTTCGAATGTTTTAGGTATGTCCTCTTCTATCCATCTCCACCACTGCCAAACAACTCATCAAAGCTACCACTCTTTCATATGGACTAATTTAATCTTAAAGGTTCCTAGCCAATCTCCCTGTCTCCTTTCTCATTCTGTCCAATCTATTCTCCACACAAGCAGCCAGAATGATGACTAAACATAAAACAAGACACTTCACCATTATCAGAGTGAGCTTTCAACTAACAAGGCTGGTGGGAAAGGGAGGGGGAAAGGGTCAGGGCCAAGCTTTCTAATTGGCCTCTCATCTTTCCTCCTTTCCTTTTCTCCTTATACCACCCACCCCTTCATTGGGACTATCTTTGCAATGGTTAGTTCTGGGAGCAAGTTTTCAGAGAGAGGAGGAGAACATGTCTGAGACCAAGCTTTTGGCTGGCATGGCTATGAGTTTGGTTACAAACAGGAAGAACAGGGCAATTAAGTAAATAAATATACTGAGGATAATGGGAGCCGAGTTTCTCACAATCAAACAAAGGAATTACAAATACAGGAAGACAGAAGGCTAGAATAAACCTTGCAGTTTTGGACTGGAACTCAAGGTATCAGTATATGCTGAGAAGGCCTAGAAACAGTAACAGCTCATAGTAGCAATAAGCACACCTAGTGCCCAAATAATGTTCTGCATTAAAAGGAGCCAGTACTCCTTAAAGAAATATCTGACTTCAGGGCTAAGACTGGGAAAACTCAAGATTCAAGCCTCAAACATCTTGCAAAGTTAAGGAATTACTCAAAAAATGATGAGGACATGTCAAAACAACACAGGAAATAGCTTTAATGGGCTCCCAGTAGCCAAGTATAAAACCAATTTGTTAAATAAGTAACAGTAACAAATCATAACCCATTGAGGAAAATGAGAACACCATTCTGAAGTAAATAAAACAAATAGCTAATTGAGAAAGCTCTACCCTACTGTACTGTACTGTGAATGGAGTTCAAAAAGTCATAATTTGGTACTTTTCAGAGTATAATATCTGATTCTGGTAAGATTCATCAATGGATATTAAAATAATGAAAGTTTGGTGAGAAATAGGATATTACATAGTCTCAAAATATCTCCCCACAAAATAGTTAACTAATCACTACAGCATACTTACTAACTATAAGGTCAAGAAACCTGGCAAACACCATCTTAACCAAGTGATAAAAATGAACATTACCACTAATTGGACAAATCAACATTTTGCTTTTTCTGATATGCACTAAAAGGAACACAACATCGCTTCACTGGTACTGCTATACAAAAACTCATAAACCACAAGAAAATATGAGATGAACCCTTATTGAAAGACATTCTATAAAGTAACTAGCCTATATTCTTCAAAATGTCAAGGTCATGAAAGACGAGAAAACTGGCCGGGCTCGGTGGCTCAAGCCTGTAATCCTAGCTCTCTGGGAGGCCGAGGTGGACGGATCGTTTGAGCTCAGGAGTTCAAGACCAGCCTGAGCAAGAGCGAGACCCCATATCTCTACTATAAATAGAAAGAAATTAATTGGCCAACTAATATATATACAAAAAATTAGCCGGAAATGGTGGCACATGCCTGTAGTCCCAGCTACTTGGGAGGCTGAGGCAGCAGGATTGCTTGAGCCCAGGAGTTTGAGGTTGCTGTGAGCTAGGCTGACGCCACGGCACTCACTCTAGCTGGGCAATAAAGTGAGACTCTGTCTCAAAAAAAAAAA